>PYST01000001.1:0-87187 GCA_003049485.1 Ophioceras dolichostomum
AATGTTAGGTTTTTTGGTGGATTTGGGTGGAAGTCACTAAGAAAAGTGGGACCGTCCCATGAATGTGGAGAGGGGAGAGTTGTTGATCCTGATACAGTTAGCAGTATGTCTAACCTGGCACTTGTGTTTTCCCACCAGGGGAGGTACGCCGAGGCCGAAACGATACACCGGCAGGCGCTGGAGCTGAAGAAGAAGGTGCTGGGCGACGAGCATCCCGATACGGTGGCCAGCATGACCAACCTGGCAAATGTGTTTTCCGGCCAAGGGAAGTACGCCGAGGCCGAAACGATATACCGGCAGGCGCTGGAGCTGAATAAAAAGGTGCTGGGCGATGAGCATCCTGATACAGTTAGCAGTATGTCCAACCTGGCACTTGTGTTTTCCGACCAGGGGAAGCACGCCGAGGCTGAGACGATACACCGGCAGGCGCTGGAGCTGAAAAAGAAGATGCTGGGCGACGGGCATCCCGATACGGTTGGCAGTATGTCCAACCTGGCACTTGTATTTTCCCGCCAGGGGAAGTACGCCGAGGCCGAAACGATGCACCAGCAGGCGCTGGAGCTGAAAAAGAAGATGCTGGGCGACGGGCATCCCGATACGGTTGGCAGTATGTCCAACCTGGCACTTGTATTTTCCCGCCAGGGGAAGTACGCCGAGGCCGAAACGATGCACCAGCAGGCGCTGGAGCTGAGGAAAAAGGTGCTGGGCGACGAGCATCCCGATACGGTTGGCAGTATGTCCAACCTGGCACTTGTGTTTTTCCGCCAGGGGAAGCACGCTGAGGCCGAAACAATGCACCAGCAGGCGCTAGAGCTGAGGAAAAAGGTGCTGGGTAACGAGCATCCCGATACAGTTAGCAGTATGTCTAACCTGGCACTTGTGTTTTCCCACCAGGGGAGGTACGCCGAGGCTGAAACGATAAGCCGGCAGGCGCTGGAGCTGAAGAAGAAGGTGCTGGGCGACGAACATCCCGATACGGTGGCCAGCATGACCAACCTGGCAAATGTGTTTTCCGGCCAAGGGAAGTACGCCGAGGCCGAAACGATATACCGGCAGGCGCTGAAGCTGAATAAAAAGGTGCTGGGCGACGAACATCCCGATACGGTGGCCAGCATGACCAACCTGGCAAATGTGTTTTCCGGCCAAGGGAAGTACGCCGAGGCCGAAACGATATACCGGCAGGCGCTGAAGCTGAATAAAAAGGTGCTGGGCGACGAGCATCCCGATACAGTTAGCAGTATGTCTAACCTGGCACTTGTGTTTTCCGACCAGGGGAAGCACGCCGAGGCTGAGACGATACACCGGCAGGCGCTGAAGCTGAAAAAGAAGATGCTGGGCGACGGGCATCCCGATACGGTTGGCAGTATGTCCAACCTGGCACTTGTATTTTCCCGCCAGGGGAAGCACGCCGAGGCTGAGACGATACACCGGCAGGCGCTGAAGCTGAAAAAGAAGATGCTGGGCGACGGGCATCCCGATACGGTTGGCAGTATGTCCAACCTGGCACTTGTATTTTCCCGCCAGGGGAAGCACGCCGAGGCCGAAACGATGCACCAGCAGGCGCTGGAGCTGAGGAAAAAAGTGCTGGGCGACGAGCATCCCTCTACGGTGGCCAGCATGACCAACCTGGCAAATGTGTTTTCCGGCCTGTTGTGGCGTGGCGTGGCTGACTGTGGCGTTGCGGGTCAGTAGCAGATAAGGATTCTGCCCAACGATAAGGCTGACCGCCTGGCCCCACCACAACGCAAAAGGCCTATTTCCCCGACTGGGAATTGCTTCTCGTTTTCTCTTTCTTTTCCTAAGCTTAGATTTCACCAAGTTGACTCGTTTCTGGAGCCTCGTTTCCATAGCACCTTCAATACCGTGACACGGCCAAGGGAAGTACGCCGAGGCCGAAACGATATACCGGCAGGCGCTGGAGTTGAATAAAAAGGTGCTGGGCGACGAGCATCCCTCTACGGTGGCCAGTATGAACAACTTGGCATTTGTGTTTTCCGACCAGGGGAAGCACGCCGAGGCTGAAACGATAAGCCGGCAGGCGCTGGAGCTGAAGAAGAAGGTGCTGGGCGACGAGCATCCCGATACGGTGGCCAGCATGACCAACCTGGTAAATGTGTTTTCCTGCCAGGGGAAGCACGCCGAGGCTGAAACGATAAGCCGGCAGGCGCTGGAGCTGAAGAAGAAGGTGCTGGGCGACGAGCATCCCGATACGGTGGCCAGCATGACCAACCTGGTAAATGTGTTTTCCTGCCAGGGGAAGCACGCTGAGGCCGAAACGATGCACCGGCAGGCGCTGGAGCTGAGGAAAAAAGTGCTGGGCGACGAGCATCCCGATACAGTTAGCAGTATGTCCAACCTGGCACTTGTGTTTTCCCGCCAGGGGAAGCACGCCGAGGCCGAAACGATACACCGGCAGGCGCTGTCATGGGCACAACGTATGGTATAGATTGAACATGTGTTGTGCCTTAGCAAAGGCAAGCTACGGAATTGGAAAACGTGGGAGGTGTAAATACAGGTGTGCGTGTGGCCCATGCACAGGGCATGCGGCCGAGGTAGGCACGTGACACAGCAGACATGGCTGGGAACGGGCTAGGCCCGTGACAGGCGCTGGAGCTCAAGAAGAGGGTGCTGGGCGACGAGCATCCCTCTACGGTGGCCAGCATGACCAACCTGGCAAATGTGTTTTCCGGCCAGGGGAAGTACGCCGAGGCTGAAACAATATACCGGCAGGCGCTGGAGCTGAATAAAAAGGTGCTGGGCGACGAGCATCCTGATACAGTGGCCAGTTTGTCCAACCTGGCACTTGTGTTTTCTGGCCAGGGGAAACACGCCGAGGCTGAGACGATGCACCGGCAGGTGCTGGAGCTGAAGAAGAAGGTGCTGGGCGACGAGCATCCCGATACGGTGGCCAGCATGACCAACCTGGCACTTGTGCTTTTCAACCAGGGGAAGCGCGCGGAAGCCGAGACGATGTCTGGGCGATGAGCATCCCTTTACGCTTACCAGCATGAGCAACTTCGTAAACGAGGAGACAGTTGAGCAACCGCAGACGGCCCAGGACTTCCCAGCTGCCGAGGAGCCTCTACTCCACCCTGAAAGGAAAAAGGTACGGAAATGGATAAGGCGACTCCAGGCCGCCATTAGGAAGTGACGCCTTTGCTAGCTTTAGCAATCCAATAGAGGAGGAGCTTCATGTCTAAACTCTTCAAATCCAGATATATGTGAGCTACCCTTAAATCAAATTAACATAATCTTGTAGTTATTTCTTTTTCTTTTCTTTGCCCATAAAGGGTCGTAGGGGCTGCCGTCAATATATGTTTCTTTGTTCAACTTGTAATTAATAAGCTGATCCTAAAAGCTTCACGATCTTGTGATTTTGATACGGAAGCAGGATATTGTTACGGCGCGGCATCAATTAGACGCACCGACCAAAAGGTGCGTGGCCAATTGATAGAGCTCCCAGAGAGATCAAGTCGTTAGACTTGATATTCTCGTCTTTTTGGCTCAAGCGGGTGGGAGCTCCTTGTGCTAAGTCGTGGCAGAAAACTCCTTTGCCCGTCGGCCAATAGTTAGGCTGCTCTTTATTCTGCTTCTCAAGGTCTCTCGATGTGCAAGCAGGTGGCCCCATGGCGCCACCCCGGCCACCAGCCTCAAATGTCTGTCGCTAGCGGGGAAAGCCTATGGCCCCCGCGCCAAGCAGTGCGGGAACATAGAAAAGGTGCCCAAGTGCAGACAGATTGACCTGTAGCCAGAAAGTAGGTGATTGCCAGTTCATGCCTGGAGCCTGGACGTAGGTGCGTAGCAGTTACTGGCCACTGTAACCAGGCTGGTATGGGAAAAATAAGAGGTGCACCAGTGGATACAGATTGGCCCAGAGGTATGTATTTTGCCAGGTGCGCCTAAAACCTGGAGGCAGGCGTGTTGACAGAGTGGGCAATGTCGTAGCAGTTCCCCTTGGCAAGTTTACCTGGGGTGCTGAAACGACGCCAAGGCGGCTCAGGTCAATCACCCTCTGATCACCTGTGCTCAGTCCTGCTCAGGTTAAAGCGGCCAGAACTCAGACCCTGAGCTCAAGGAGGCAAAAAATCGTGGTTTCTGACTATATAGGTAGGTACAATAGTAGTCAGACATACAAAGATAACAATGTTTGTTCATCGTGTGAGTCGGCTTATTTTTACTATTGACGCCTATCCACCTTGTAAGGTATTCCTAGCAACTCCCGGATCCGGGGAGGAGAGAGGGTTTAGTATGATCCAGAAGGACCTCGGCATCTATGAGACAAAAAGGTCGTGGTGCTTCACCAATGGCTGGTGGCTTTGTACCAAGATGCCGCAAACGTCATGGTGGTTCTCCGTCTGGTTCTTTCTCAACTGCCTTGAAATGGCCCAATACTTACTGAGCACCGTTTACTTCGTTTTCAAATCGAGTGCTCACCTGCCCCCCTGAGATAAGCCACACCCACAGGTCATCATTTACGTAGCTAGCCGATAATCGCAACTCGTCGGATTCTAGTGACCTTATATACCTAGCTGAGTAGGACATATATGGGCAAGGGTATGGCAAACTTGTTTTTAACGAAAAAAACGGAAAAGAGCAAATGGAGTTTACGATTCACTGATCCCGTCGCGGAGGACTGTAAACGACCACTCTCTGGGAGAACCCCTTAGCGTCGCCATCGTCCGGGATATGCAACTCCCCCACAACCTTGAAGCCAAAAGAAAGGTAGAAGGACTCGCCCACGTGCGAGGGTATAACACCTTGATCGACGCCGTCCTTCTCACACAGCTGCAAGCCCCATCGGAGGAGCGCTGCCCCATGGCCGCGGCGCTGGTAGGCTGGATGCACGACAAGTTTGTCGCAGATGAGCCCTCCAGCGGAATGATACCTAAAGATTTTTGTTTGTGGTCAGCTCGATGCGTCACTTCTGGGGCACAGATGTAGACTCTCAACAATTAGTGTGCGCACGTAGGGACTAGTACTTACTTCTCCTGCGCCTCCATGTAGACACCCGCGAGGAGGCCCAACCGGCGCGGTAAGGCATCGCGATCAGGCGCCGTCACCGGATCTCCCACGTCCGGGACCACGAACTGGCCGATGCGCGGCGAGGCCTCAGGCAGGAACCACGTTGCCACGCCCACTACCACGCGTTGTTGCTGTTGATTTTGAGTCGGGAGGTCCCGCTCCTCCTCGTATGATGACGACAACGGCCAGTCCTCAGCCACGACGACCACCACGCGGGGGTCGAGGAGTCTAAAGCGATACAGATTCGAGAAGGACGCGACGCTGTCATCGGGGAACTCCTCGTGGTTGGGCCGTTCGAATCGAAAGACCTCCGAGTCCTTGAAGCCCAGGACGCTCAGCTGGGCCATGCGAGGGAGGTCAGCCGCCACGGCTAGCCGCAGTGAGGGGAACGAAGGGTAGGCCGGGAAGGACATTGTGTGTTTCGTTGTTCTCCAGGGGAAGATGCCGACGAAAGTGGCAAAGAAGAAGAGAAAAAGGGTTTCATCTTGAGAAGTACTAGTAGAGCAAGCGGTAGCTTATATAGGCGCGGGCCGCTCGAGGGAGGAACGAGGAATGCCACGGAACTGGAACTGCGTCGCATGACAGGCTAGGTAGCTAAGAAAACATTTAGAACGAAGGCTCCGACGGCCCCACTGAGAAGTGCCGCTGCCATCCCTTTGTGCATTGAGGTGCTGCTGAGAGATGCGATTATGTCTTTGAGGGTTCGAGGTATGTAAGGGATGCTAGTGCCGCAGGTGTGAGGAGAACAACAATAGTAGGTTTGTAGCACAATAGCAGAGCAATGGCACACCGCTCGTCACTTGACGGTGAATAATATCAAGAAGCTTGATCTTTATCACATCACACTAGGGTCTGGTCTTCTCCATTCGGAGAAGGCGAAGAGAACTAGCCACAATCAGGTTGGACCACATTCAAGAAGGGAGAGGCCACAGGGGAATGTTGCCACGAGCGTTCCCGAAAGCAGCCAGAAGCAGTTTTCTTTCGGTAAGCAGGGATTTCCGTCACAAAGGGGCCTCGGCAACTGACTATGTAGGTTGGTAGGTTGGTCGAAGGATTGATGCTTGTGATGTATGTCTTAGCCAACGGGGCCCTGCCTGTGAAGCTGTTGATTTCTGGCCTTCCCCCCTTTACGTCCCTGCTTCGCCTGCCAAGCACAGTTGCCGTCTGTGCGAGCAAAGCGGCCATCTGAATTTTTCTAACAGGCAGTGAGGACCGATTTCCCTCAGAACCAAGTGGCATGTGTTCCTGAATACAAGGGGAATGTCTCGTTGCAAGGTGGTGTATAAAGGCATCGAGGCCATGGGACCATGGGCCGCTGTCGAGGTCCTCATAGCTATAATGAACGGCTCGCCATTCTCCAACAAGGAAGTCTCTTGCTTCGCCGTCGTCTGGTTTTGGCATTGCCTACAGTTGCCTGCTTAGTAGATAGATACCTACTAAGGTTTCTGTTTCAGTAGCAGAGGGGATTTCTTCGCGCAGTTCAACTAACGCCACGACACGGTAGTCTTACTGTTGTAATTCTTTGAGATTTTCTGCCACGAGTTCCGAAAGATGCACCGGAGGAAATCTACTTCCTTGTGGTGCTAGTTGAGCTGCAAGATGAAATCCCTTCTATCAGCGAAGCACCCACGGAAGCAAGCGGCAGGCAACCTCGGCCAATGTCAAAATGACGCCTGTGGGAAATCCCTTTTCAGGCACAGCGTCGACTTGGGCTAGGGCCTGTGATGTGTCGTCTAGGAGGTTCGAGAGGTTTTTGATCAAGAGAAACTTAGCTAAGTGACTCAGCCTGTGAAGTAGAGTCTCAACATCGATTGAATAGGACTTTGGCTGGTGGCCTTTTGATTCTAAGACAGCTGGCAGTGCAGGTAAGTCGGGCGCTTCGACGCGAAGTGATCCATTGTTGGGATCATGGATGACAGTGGAGGGGGGCTTCCGCTACTGCCCTCATCCCACGGCTGGAGCCAGAGTCGCTCCATCACTCTCCTCTCAAGCTCGTGCCACCACTCGGTCGAGGTCGAAACCAGCCGGACAGTCGACTTGTGCAGCGGGGGAAGCTCGTCGAGGACGGCCAGACATCCCACGGCTTCCCTCCGGTTTCCATGGTCGGAGGAAATTTGATCTGTGAAGTGAGGTTCTGCTAGCCTCTACTCCCTGAAAGCTTCGTGATAAAGATGCGGGCAGGGAGCCTCACGCCCTCGCCTTTGAAAAAAAACAATAAAAAAATAGGAAATAAAAAAACAGATGCCGTCTGCGGCCGCCATCCACCTTCGCAGGATCCGAGCTGACGCTTTCATCCTCACCTCCGCGGACGTCGACGGCTGCTCCGTGCTGCCGCTCCACGATCTTATCTGGGAGAATATTGGAGCGGGGAGTCGGACTCCCTCCTGAAATCTGGAGTCTCCATCTCCCGAGCTGCCAGTGAGGAGAAGATGGTCAACCTGCTCGAATGGTTGTGGGATGTGCTCGTCCACCTGGTCCCCGAATACCCCGATAAAGTCCAGAATCAGAGCAACCAGCAGAAGCTTCCCCACATCTGTACCTACGGAGAGGACTGCGATCAATATTTCGAAAGTTGGGTTGGTATTAGCGGTTCCCCAGCTCCACTCCAGGGGGCGGGAGTGCCCGTTTGCCCCGCAAATGACAAGGTCCAGGGGCATATGCTATGTATCATTCAGACGAAGGATATAGGACGACCCTAGATCCAGATCCCATGGCGTCCGGCAACCTTGTCAACAGAACTGAGGCAAGGCTGATCACATGGTCTTTAAAAAGTAAGAAAGAGACATGGAAATTCATGGAATAATGGAAGCATTATCGGCTACGCTCGAACCTCAGAATACCGGCTTGGCACCATGGCCTGGCCTCGTTACGGCTTCCTACTCCTTTTTACTCTGGGCCGGAATTCTAAGCAGTACAGATATCAACCTGACAGAAGAGACTTGGGAAGGCACCTAGGTAGGAGCGTCCTCATTTGGCCAATCGCACAGCCCGTCCCATCTCGTAATCGAATGGTCGACCCAACCCCGCTTTCGCAGAACATCACAACCTTGGGCGACGGGAATGTCCAACCCTCGAACATCAATGCCATGTTTCGAACCGCTGCCTCAAAGCAACCAAGAGCTTGTGCGGGCGCCCTATCGACTAAATCGTCAGAGACATGGGTCAAAGCGCGGTGTATGTCCAAGTGGTGTGGGCAGCGCACATCCTAAGGCTCCTCACGAAAGGCCGCAGCCAGCCTAGTCTCCTGACCCAAAATCAACCATTCGACTTCCAGCATGACACAGACCAGGGAGACACTGGTTCGGACGTCCTCGCGGAGGAAGACGAGGACATTGATGATCGTGAAGACATGGGGACGGATTCGACCGATTTGCTCGCACCTTCCGAGTCCGCCGCCGCTGGCAAGGAGAGGTTCCTTGATTGCATCGCCGAGCTCTTGTCGCCCGAGCATGGTGCACTCCACGTCACCGCAGTGGGTATGTTGGAGGAAGAGGACGGTGTCGTGATAGACGTGGCTAGGAATGGTGGGTTCGACCAGCAGAAGGATCAGGAATACTTCGCGAGACTCGAGGCGTTCATGGCTGCCCAAGCAACGAAGGGTACGTTCCCATCACTTTCCCTCAGAATGTGTGCTCTTGCATATGCCGCAATATTCCTAGTACTTTGAATTGCGAGTTCATGGCTGATTCCTCCTTTTATGTACCTACCTACCTATCTTATCCAGATGGATTCGACCTCGGGTGTTCCTGTACACTCCCGGACGAGTTTCTATCGGCGACCTGCAACTACGGCTCTGCTCGCATCAGGAAATGGATGGAGAACTTACGCATCGCCGCGGCCGCCATGCAGATTGAGGAGCCCGACGAGCCTCCCATCAGAAGACCCATTCGGTGCCGCTCTCCACTTTGCAGTGCAGGCAGATGCACACAAAAGCCATGCCATGGCATGGATGACTTCTACACTCTCGTATCCTGGGTTCGGAAAGCTGGTCCGAATGAGTTCTCCAATGCTGGTGCCATCATCCTGGCCGCAAGCGCTTCTATATGCCCCACTGTCGGGAACGAGCTGTTGAAGGCCGGCAGAAAAGAGCATGTGGACAGAATGATCCGGGCTCTGAGATTTCTCGCTCGACCTGCGACGAACATAAAAGCCCTCCTCAGGGAGGCTAGGGTCTTCCCTCGGCTATACAACATCCGCATCAAGGTAGATTCGCGGCCAAAACCGGCACGAAATAGCAGAGTCAGAGCCCCATTGAGCCAAGTATGGAAGGAGCTCGATCTCCCCGGGTGGTCGGAGACGCTCCAGGGTCGATACAGCCGAGACTTCGCCAGACTGTGCACCCAGCAGCTCCACGTCCACGCCGAGGTGCAGCTCGTTCGGAGATACCAGCGCCAGGCCCCCGCTCAAGACCCCCCACTCCGCTACATTGGCTGCAGCAAGAAAGCGTGCCTTCTTTGTGAAGCACTCTTGCGGTTGTGCGTGGCACCAGGGCCGTTTGACGTCAGGGGACGCCATGGGGAGTGCTTTTCGCTGTGGGGGGTTCCGCAAGATCAGCTCTCTGGCCTCGAGCGAGAGCTGGGAAGTCTCGCGGCTGCTCTCCGAGAGAGGATTATTGCTGTGACTCGAAAAATTGGCGGGTTGCTGGCACAAGCCCAACCGCATTCGACCGTGGTTCGAGAGTTAGAGGGATCCGATCTCGCCGACGCCCGCAGATCCGCGGAGAAGAGCAGGGCGGAGTTGCAAGAGAGGATAATGCTGCTGTGAGTTCAACTAGAGCCCTCTATGCTCATACCGGACTGCGTCGTTGCAGGCACATTGTATGGGATAGACGAGACAACGCTGACCGATGTCGATATCAACGCCAATATCGGCGGCTAGGACTGACCCTCGATCGCAAGGACCAGAAATTCTGTACCAGGACTTGAAAATGCTTTGTGCTATATGCCAATGGCCAAGCAGAAAGAGGTGTTCCCGCTGCAAAAGTGTTAGATACTGCAAAGAGAGGTGCCAAGAGATCGACTGGCCACAGCACAAGCTCCTGTGCCGCAGGTTTGCCAACTTACCTCCCCGACCCGGCCCCCTATTCAGACGGGCCCTATACTTCCCAGAAACAAGCAAGCAACCTAGAGTGGTCTGGGTTCTAGTCGAGGACCCCTCCAAGCCTGATCCCTTCGGCGGCGGCCTCAGCTCTACTGAGCCCTACTTTCAACCCGACTTCAAACCGCTCCTGCCAACACCCGACAGCGTCTGTCCCTACTGGACGCTCCCGTTCAACCGCATAGACCGACGGCGCCTCGAGCTGGACCACCCCCTCACGATCTTCTACGAGGACTTCAGCGAAGTCCACAACAGAAGCATCCACGCCAGCGGCGACCGCTACTCCGCCATCCCGCACCAGTGGTGCGGCGCCGTCTTCGTCCTCAGCGGCGGGTCCCCCCTCGCGGGGTACGGCGACGTGACGATGGCCGACTTCCGGCACGTGCTCGACTTCTTCGCCACGTACTGGGATGCGCAGCCGCGGGATGGCCCGCGGAGCACCGACGACGTCTGGGGGGTCAAGATCAGCTGTCGCGACGAGCAATCACTGCACGGCGAGGCCGAGCTCGCTGGGAAGGTGGTGAAGAGGGACTTCCCGTACAGCTTCGAGAGGTCGGCGGCATCAGTGTTGCTCGGGCTCCATGTTCAGGGATGCAGGCTCAAGGAGCATGACTGGGGTACCACTCCTCGCCTTCCCCACCATCTTGACCTAGACGAGGACGACGCCACCCCCGGGGATGATATGCTAAGTCTACAGAGTAACCCTGTGGCAGCCGCGGTCTTCACAGACCTTGAGCCCACGAGCCACAGATGGGGCCAAGAGCCAAAAGTGTGGAGCGGGGAAGCCACTGGCGATGTTCTTCTACTCCGAGAGGACGGCGAAGATCTCTCCGTCGGACAGGCGGAGGTAATCTGCGAGTTCGCCTCCACGGTGGTGCAGCCGCTGATCGCGGAGAACCAGCGATCGAGCCACGAGCATGGCGACCTCCACGAAGACACAGTGGCAATCCGGCAGAGGATGCTCGACCACATTGGATCTCCAGAGATCATCGGGCGCTTCAAAGAAAAGCTTTCCTCCTGCCAGGAAGAAGACGCAAGCCGGACCGCCGCCGAGGGCCGCAGGGGTGGAAAGCAGCCCCAAGAGGAGATCCTGAAGCGAGGCGAGGTTCGCTGGCTCGGGTCCAACAGGAGTCACGTTCTGCTTTGAGAGAATGGGTTTCACAACCTCAGAGGGTGCCCCTGGAAACCATATGGGCCGAGTCCAGAACAATTCTAAGTCTCATATTGCAAAGGGCCTTAGGTCGTGGAAACAATACCCTCTATCAGTACGACAGTTAATGTCTTTCTGCGAAATATCACCACCATGTACCAGGTCAATCCCGTGCGCTGACTCTGTTGATCTGTTCCAACACATGCAATGCCCCTTTCCTTTTCCCAACGTTCCAAAATGTTTCCCATTTCCCACGCAATAAACGCGCCATTGCTATGCCCGACCAGCTGGTAAAAGCCTCCCATCGTCTTGCGACCGGCTGCTGAGCTTTTTGTATCCCACCAATATTCCTCCAGCCTTCTTGTCTGTCTCTCACAAGATGAGTTTAAAACAAAAAGAGCAAAAACGCAAAATTAAGGACAAAAAGAATACAAAAAGCAAGGAAGAATCCCTGCTTCGTCGCTCGCTAGCTCGCTCTGTCTTGTTTCCCACAAGAAAAAGAAAACACAAAAATTTGCGCGTGGACCAGACGCAAGAATGCAACCATGACGAGAAAAGAAAGGAGGTCACCGAAAGGTGTTGCTGCTAGTTTTCAAGAAGTTGCCAAGAAAGGGAAGCCTTGATGTTTTGGCTACCTGAATGGTAAGCAGGGTACCTGAATAGGTACCTAATTATATCATATTTTCCTTGTCCTCCTCACTACTCACCGCACCACTCCTAGTCGCGCTCTCGGGAGGTCTTTCCCTCCTCTGTACATACACCGGATGCTGCGGCGGCGGCGTCTGCCTGTACTGCGGCCTGCCCACGACGTTAGGTGGTGGTGGTGGTGGTAGTGGCGGTGGCCCAGCGAGCGTCCGCGAGAAGTTGTGCTGGTGGGTCGGCCTGGCGGGCCGTTGGGGCGTTGTTGTCTGCTGCTGCCATTGCGGTGGCGGCGGTTGTGGGGCCTTCCGTGGTGGGCCCGGTCGGCTCGACTCGGGGCTGTAGCCCGGGTAGGGGATGGCGACGCCTGGGTGGTTGGCGAGGTCGTCTGGGAACACGTCGTCGCGGTACGGCGAAGGCGGGTCGCGGTAGGGGGAGTGGGCGTGGTCGCTCTGGCGCCCTGGCGACGCGGCATGCGCCATCAGGGCGGCGTGCTCTTGGCGTTGGAAGCCTGGGCTTGTGGGTGCGGGTGATTGTGGGAGAGGGGACAGCGTCCCGGGGTCGGGCTGGGCTGTGGCGGCGCCCGGGGCCGCTGTCGCCACCGCCGTGTTGATGGTGGTATCGGCAGTGATGGCGCTTCCTACTTGGGCGTTGCCGCCCGGAGCGGTGGCGTCCACGAATGCACCACCGTTCATCATCAGGAATTTGCTGCGGCGGAACTGGTTCGCGATCGGTAGATGCTCGGTGCTATTCCTGCCGGGCCGCTTGCGCGGCAGTGCGCTGAGGTCCAGATCGTCGCTGCTAGCGGAGCTGCCCTTGCGCGCCGGGTTTCCAGCAGAGCTGTCGAGCCTGTCGTTCACGAATAACCAACCGAAGCCTATGAGGAGACACTTGATTACGTCCCATGGGTTGAGAGCGTCCCAGATGGCACGTAACCCCAGGAAACCTCCAGAAGGTGATGACGACACGTTCTCTCTTGGGGCGGCGCCACTGCCTGGGATCGCGGACGGATAGAAGGTCGCTCTGGCGCCGATGACCTCACGATATGGCCGGTAGGTGAACGCCCATAGGTTAAGGATAGAGAACAGGGCCATCTCCACGCAGAGGAGCAAGGAAGGAATCCCCACCTTCAGGTCCGGGTAGGCGAACACGTCGGTTGGCCGCATGGCATCGAGCTGCGATGTGGCGATGGAGATGACGGCGGACTGCCAGAGGGTGAGGAAAATGACCAGGTTGACGGCGCAGAGCTTGAGGAAGAGCCGGTGCTCTGCCAGAGGACCGCGCAGCTGCACGTACAGCTGGGCTAAGCCGTACATAGCTACGGCGGCAGAGGCACAGACGATGGCCACCAGCCAGACGTGGGCAAAGACGGGGCTATTGCTAGTCTCGCAGTAAAGCCGAAAGTGCTGCGTGACAATCGCAGTGACCGCCGCAGCGGGCTGCACGAAGACGAACTGGTACACGCCGAACCAGACGACCTTGAACCAGATCGTCGACCCTCCTCCACCCACACTCGCAGGAGTCTTCAGGGGACCCCTGTCGCCACCACAGCAGGGCTTGAACCAACTGAGTGGCCAGACCCAGGGCCGAACCGGGCGGGCGTCTGCGAAGTACTGCCTCTGGGCACGGAGGTCGGGACCGACCAAGCTGCCCAGCAGGGCGAAGAAGGACGAGATGGTGAGGGCCTCGAAGCAATCGCTCGCCAGGCGGAACCACAGCGAGTGCCAGTGGAACCGCAGCGATGAGATCGAAGCGGCGGCCTGGATCGGCACCATCAAAACGATGCGCATGATGTGCCTTTGCTCGCGGGGCCTCGTGTAGTGCCTGACATGCATCGCGACGAGGAATAGACTGAGGACCACCGCGACAAGCGTACACGCCGCGGCGATTATTAGGGCCAGGTCGTGGAAGGTCAGAGGGCCGACGATGGCCATCTCGGACCCTTGGCTGACTGTTCGCAGATCGTATATTGCGTCAGTTGTTCTGCACCTCTGCATTCTCGCCCTGTCCCCCTCCTGCCCCTATGTCTGCCCTGGCCAGATGCTCCCCTCCGATATCAGACAATCAGTCCCCTCTGCGAGAAAAAGAAAGAGCCTGAACTTACCCCTCAGCTCCTCGAGCGATGCATTACAAACGAGCGCCCACATATTGTGGTGGTGGTGGTGGTGGTGGTGGTGGTGGTGGTGGTAGTAGTAGTAGTGGTGGCGTCGGTGATGGTGTCGGGCTCTCGTGGTGGGTGGCGCTAGCTAGCGAGCCGCCCTCGATCGCCCGCCCGTTGCTAGCTTGTCTCGACTTGTCTCTTCTATGTCTCGGCCAGCCGCAGAATTGGTCGGGGGGATGGATTGTCGCAGTCCTTTTTTCTTTCGTCGGAAACGAGAAAGGAATTAAAATAAAAATTCTTCGCGGGGCCTCCAGCCCGTTTGCAAAAGGGAAGCAGCAGGAGGGATTCGTGACCCGAAACGGAAAGAGCGCTGTTAGTCGGTTGATCGGCGATAGCTGCAGGTGGTCGCCTGTTTCCTGCCAGTCAAGAGAAATCCTCTGGTCTCGATCTTTCTCCAACTTTCTCCTAAAAATCCAATTATGAACCCTGTCGTCTGTCAATCCTTCTGCTTGTCCTGATCCTGTTGAGGAGGTGGTCGGCAACTGCCTGGTGAAGTTGTGTAGGCATCACTGCCAAGGGGGATGCGCCAGTGACGATGCGCAAAGCGTGAGGTCATAAGAAAACGAGTGAATGTGCGCGGGGAAAATAAAAAGCAGAAGAAAAGATTCCACACACACGCACGGTGGTGACACTCGAGAAGAGAAAAAAGAGGGAAGAACAGAAAGAAAAAAAATTTCCCTGGTGATATGGACGAGCAGAGTTCGGACGACGACGAAGAGAGCCAATGGGCTCTGTGTCGACAGACTCGATCCTGCGACACCCCAGGTGAAACAGACAAGCGGGGTGAAATGGGGAGAGGGCCGGGTGCGACAAGTGTTCGTGACCTTGTCCTTGAGCAACCTTTTCATATCGCCATGTTTGCCAGTTTGTAAAGATGAACGTCAAGGGAGAAGGGAAAACAAAAAAACTGTTTGGTCAGCACCGAGATTTCTCATGAAGCAAAAATAGGAGAAAACATCAACAGCTTCCCGCCGCCGCGGTTCCACGACGCGACAAACATCGCGGGAAAGCCAATACGGGAATATTGCCCAAGTGTAGCGCCGCACCTCCTTCAACCACATCCAACCAGCACCATCCCAGCTCGTCACAGACGGACAAAAGCGTTTTTTCAGCTCTGCCCTGTGTCTGTCCTCTCTGTCCTCCTTCCTCTCTGCCTGCGCCTCTTCCAAGACCACCATCACATCACGGCCACCCCCTCACTCACTTCACGCACCCACCCGCACACACACACATACACTCACTCACTCACACACTCACTAGCCGATACCGGGATGGGTCGATGATGTCCGCGGGAGATTTGCACATCCCTCGTCTGCGGTGCGTGTCTCGCTCCCTGGTTAAACGTCTGGCGGCGAGAGGCAGATCAATGACACCCATCCACCACAAGAATGCAATGCGCCGCCGCCTCCGCCGCCACCATTACCACCACTATCGCCGGCGCCGCCCGCCACAAAAACTACAAGCCAGGCCGATAGATCGATGCAGGGTTTGCTCTCCAGTCAGTCACTCCATTGTGGACAGAGAGGACAGACAGAGTCCAGGGTTGAGGAGCGAGGCGAGGGGTAGTCAGAAGTGATGTCGTTGGTACCACACAAAATAAAGGGCTTCTTCCCGCTAGCTAGGAGACGAACCTCCTTGACGAGAAACCACAATGCCAGACGACGAGACGTCGCCAAGGTGGGATGGCTAATAAGATTTCAGGGGACCCAGTCCCCTGTTCCCTTTGCCAGCCCAGGTCCCCGGCTTGGCTTAATTGATCGCCGGAGATTCTGGGCCTTCAGGGGCAGCGTCGCCCTGATTGGTCGGGACCAGGATCCCGGTCTCCTTGTTACATCTTGGGGCCGGCAGAGGTCTGGCGAGGACTGTGACTGGCTCTCCTGTCAGTCAGTGTGGCTCTCTCTGTTTCCCTGGTTCGTCCTCCCCGCCTTCGCGAGAGCACGTGGGAAGGCACCGCGTTTGGACATGGGATGAACTTTCTTTTCAATTAATGCCCTTGCAACAAACATGTTCGGTTGACAATGTCAATGCAAATCGAAGAGTTTATGCGTTTATTTGGAGGCCGCTCGTCTGTTCGTACTGGCTACCATTGAGAGCTTTTGCTCGTGCGCACGTAATTAAGCTTGCATCCCGGAATATGCGCCGTTGCATGTCACGACAGGGCTAGCCGCATCTTTCGGCCGATGGCTCGCTCTACGACCGACCGACCGCGTCAGAGCCTCGTTCGGGGTTCCTGACTGACCTGACTACGAGGGCGCTGGCTCACTTGCGGCGCCTGCGGCATGGAAAACGAAATTCGTCGAAATCTCAACGACACCAATTTTGTCCAGGTGGTAGGTCGAGAGGTGTCCGTCGGTTAATACACGCCGCAACCGCTGGGGCCATTGTAATCACGGGAGGAGAAGAACCCGGGAAGGTTGTGTAAGACGGTTTGATGATGAAAGGGAAGAAGCAATCTGCGCTCTCCACATTGTCCAAATATCCTTAAAAGAGACCTCCGACTTGGTGGTGAGCATACGGACAGAAATGGCAAAAGAGACGACGGGTTGTACAAAAAGCCAAAAGGAAGGGATTAACCATGCTTGGCAAAGTCAAACGTGTCGTGTCCCTTGAAGTAGGAATCTGGCACCCAGACCAAATGCTTGCCGAATGTGTGTGTGTGTGTGTGTGTGTGTGTGTAAAAGAGTGTGTATTACAGACATCCAGTGCCTGTTGAGTCTATGAGGCCCCTAAGATCTATTCCCGTCCCAAGCCGAGAAGAACGCCCGCGTCTCCTTGTGTTACCACCCTTCCTTCTCATCCATCACTTACTCAACTCACTCCGCAGTAGGAGATCTCGCCTCACGCCAAACAATCACTCGGTGAGAAGACATATCTCGCTCTCCCCCATCAGCCCAAGAAAACACCACCTCCCCTTTATGGGCGATTAGTGGAGGTGCCAGCAGTACCACCAGCGCCAGCTCCTCCAGACCCAGGCCCACTCCCGCCGCCGCCCAACCGGGAGTGAGACGACGACGAGGCGCTGCCGCCGTCCTGAGACCACTGCCTGCTGGGGGCGCGTCCGTCCGAGCTCGTCGCCGAGCCGTCCGTGCCCCTCCGCGGCTGCTGCTGGTGCTGGTCCTGGACCTGGGCGTTGGGATGCATCACCAGGCCCGCCATCGGGGGCGCCCCTGCGCTGCTGCTGGAGGAGTTATACGAGCCGATGCTGCTGCTCGACGCCGCTGGGATGGGGCGGGTTGGCTGCCGTGTGGCGGGTTGCTGCTGCCGCTGCCGCTGCTGTTGCTCCTGCTGCTGCCGCCGCTGTTGCTGCTGCTGCTGCTCCCAGAGCTGCTGGCGAGCGGCTATATCCTGAGTCGAGGCCGCGGAGCCCGGCCCGTGTCCGCCGCCAGAGGACGAGCTGCTGCCACCGTCGCCCTCGCTGCCACCATCGTACGAGTTGTTGCTCCGCGCTAGGCTCGGGGCTGCAGCGGGTGCTCCGCCGTGCGAGTCCGAGCGCGAGGGGCCGCGGCGAGAAGAGCTGGGACCACCACCCGAGGACATCGTTACTAGTGCTGCTTGAGAGAGATTTTGAGGACGGCAAGCGAGGGTAGGAGATTCCTAGGTGGTAGGAATGAGGTCGAAGATGCTAGATTCTGTAGACCGGCTACCAATGTAAAGGGAAGGGATCGAAGGATGTAGTCTCGTGGCGTGATGGACGGAGAGCTCGAGTGGGTGCGGATGGTGCTGGTGATCTTGCTTTTGTCACTTGAAAGCGGCCGGCGCTAGTTGCAACGAGAGCATACAAATGTCTGGCTATGAGAAGGTAGAAGATGTCTGTGGATGATGGGAGTGGGAGAGACAGGACCGAGGGAAGAGATGAGACGTTGACTTTTATAAGCTTTGTGGTGGAAGGAGACTTGGACAGGATGCCTCTCTCATGACAGGCTATGCTGCCCGGAGAAGTAATGCGCTGTTCCAACGTGCACGTTGGCCCTCAAAGTCCTCGCTGCCATGCTGCCTCGTTCCCTTCACTCTCGACGACAGGCTAGACGGAGTCTCGTTTGCGCCCGCGTCGACAGTCTTGCCGCTCGATGGGCGCTTGAGTAGACCTCGATGGCGATGCCAAGCTGAGGCTCCTAAGCCAGTCAGTATCTCGACGTCGTTCAGGGGAACTTGTTGTTTCCCGCCCGCTTTGTGGTGTACGTGAGTTTCCTCCCAGCGAGACATGGGAGGCTCAAGCCAGCCAGTCCGGATGATGACCTCGTTCCAGAATGGAAGTAGGTCGATCCCCTGCCCCCTAACCTGGCCGTAGAGGAGGGCGTTTATGGCACCAACCCCTCTAAAGGCCTGACCCGGGAAGGCATTGGAGCTCGCAAACGAAGGCCCATGTCGATCTCGTCTACGGATGCGCGGCGTCGGTGGCAGCAGCAGGAGTAATGGCCGGCCGGCCGGGCTGCCGGGCGAGGTCCATGGGACACCTTGGCAGCCAGGGATGCCACATTCGACATCGGTCTCATAGATCTAAGGGCCAGTCTGATGTTGAGGGTCCAGGAGGGGAGACAGCCAGACCAACGGTGGCACAAATCCGTATAATTTATTGGGCAGAAGTGCGGGTGCAGCCTTATACATGGATGGCTGTTCGTCTATACTCTTGGCTTCGTATATCGTAACCATGGCTTTCATGCTATGCAGTGGCTTGTGCCCTTCATGTGTGCAGGCAAGAAATCGCTGGGCATCTCGGTGTCAACAAGGCCCTTCTCATATTATCTCAAGTAACCCGTGCCGGTGATTGTATTCACTAGGTAGGGCAGACATCCATGTGGCAATTTTCTATTTGGTGTCATATATTTCGAAGCTCCTGTTCCGCTCAGGTCTCTCAAGCTGCCAAGCAGGGTCTACAATGTTATTGTATTGTACTGGGTTTTGTATTGTATCCGGTACCGCTTTATCTGCCGCGCACGGTATACTACTACGTAAAAGCACATGCGATTAGGTCGGAAATACAATACAAAAGAGAATAATACACTATATTACATTGCAGGCTCTACCGAGAGACATGTTGTTGGTCGGTTGTTGGCGGTATGATCAGAGACCAGCTTCAGCCCCCATGCATGTGTCGTAAGCGGGTAGCTAAAAGGTTGCACCAGGTAGTGACTGACGATCGAAAGATATGTTAGGTTTGAAGATCCTGCCAACGTAGAGAAGTGAAAACAAGAACTGATCCAAAGTCGCTTCCTGAGTACTGCAGTTAACGGTAACCAACCAGGAGCCTCCCTCGTGGTCAAAACCCTGGATGGAAAACTCATCCCTTCTCATGATATTTCCATGATGTCACTTGCTGGAAGAATCCTCAGGGGTCGGATCCCCGTCTGAAAAAAAAATTGTCCGATTGATCTATGCTGCCGGATAACAAGATGTTTCTGGGATCTTGAGCTGCAGTCGCCTATATGCCTACCTACCTACCCACCAGTTGCTGGTAGGTGGTTTCTGGTATCGGAAGGCAAACAGCGGCGTCGCGAAGATTTTGTAACTTCATCAGTCAGCATGAACAGCTAACAGCCTTGCATTGGCCGGGACACACCTGGCAAGTTGTGCAGGCATTCGGAAGCAGACTGCATGCATGAACGTCGCTCACTCGCTCTCGTTTGAAGTATCAGATTTGTGTGTATATACAAGTGCCATCGCCCATGCCCTGACCTAACCAAGTGCAGGTCGTGGCGGGTGAATGTTGATCAGCCCAATCCTCTCCGGCCCGTCCGTCCGTCCCCGGAAATGAGTGAGGGATAACAGGGCGGCGCGGTGTAAGCGTCGCCATCGGACGGCGGTCTAGGGAACTTTCCCTTATTCCCTTTGTTCCTCCTTTGTATCTTGAAAACTTTCTCTTCCGGTGATTTCGATCCTTCGCTCCAAATATCTGAACTCCTCGCGCCGAGAAGCCACTCAACTTGGGAGGCGGACTAGGTAGGTTTGTTGGGTGGGAGAGACTGTGAACCCCTCTTCCTCGAAACCCATCAATGTACGCTCTGAGGAAAAAAACAGGACGCCGGAGAGGAAGGCGTAGAAACTAATTACGGCAGGAGACCAAATCCCAAAGACAGGAGGAGGGTGTTCTCAATCCAAAGAATCCCCCCGTCCCGATCCGGGAAATCAGCCCTCCCTGGTGCGGTTTCGGTGAACCTTGACACATGCCAGACCATCTTTACTCGTGCCGATATATCCCCCACCGAAATCTTGGCCGAAAACAAACAAAGCGTCGCCTGAGAAGAGAGGAATGTGAGAGTGCGGTCTGTGGTGCCTAGTGTGAACTTTCCTTCCTTTCGACTAATAATCAAAGAGGGCGAGAAAAAACCATGGAACGGATGGGGAAACCCTATAAAAAAAACACCAAAACAAAAAACGCCTGGCCTGGTATCTCAAAATGCAGTATGAAGACCCAAAAGCGGCTTCATAGCAAACCGGACAAGGAAAAGAGACAGATAGGAGAAAGAAAAATAGAGGTCGGAAAAATTCGTGTACGTCATGAGAAATACGTTTTTGGTCGTTTGCGATTCGCAAAGGGGTGAAGTGGCTGCCCGTGTGGGAGGTTGTTGTTATGGTTTGGTTTAGCGGGAAGGATTTAGTCTTTGTTGGAATGTGACTCGTGCGTGACTGGGATGTTGACTTGTCCGTTCGGCAGCCAGCCAATCGCGCCTCTCATTCAGGGTCGGCGTTCGTGACGCGCAGGACCTTCTTCGGCTCGTGGACGGGCCTCGAGTAGTCCTGGTTGTCCTGCATCGAGAGGAAGCTGTCGTGGCTCTTGTTCTCGGGCCGCGCGTACAAGCCGCCGACCGGGTTCATGCGGGGGTCGCTCGGCATCAGAGTGCTGCTTCTCCTGCCCGCCGAGTTGTCGCTCTCCGTGCCCGTGCCCCGGCGGCCGAGCCGGCTGCTCCCCGCGGCGGCCGACCCGGGAGACACCTGGAGCATGCCCGCGGCGGCGCCGCTGGGCGAGCCGGCGGAACTGTCGAACATCGCGTCGGCGTTGCGTCGTCTCCTGCGGCGGAGGATAATGAACCCTATTATGCCGCCGATGGCGAAAATGGCCACCACGGCGACGGCGATGCCCGCGGCCGCCCCTGCGCTGAGGCCACCTCCGCCTCCCGACGATCCCTGACCCTGGTCTGCACCGGGCGTGGACGTGACGGTTCTGACGACTCCATCGGCCGTGACTGTTTGGACGATCGGGTTGCCCTTGGTCCCTCCCTGAATCACCAGACGGTTGACGAGTCAGCGTGCGCCTCATAACGGGTTCAGATATAGAGAGAGTGAGTGCCCAGGACTACGAGGCTAAGGAGGAGCCAAGTTTTCCGACATAGAAGAGCAGGAAGCCATACAGAGCTGGTTGCAGAACTGTTGAAAGTAGATGATGAGGAAGAAGAAGAATGTGTTGGGGAAGTATTTACTTGGCTCTGCTCGGTTTCTGAAGGTTTGGTTGCCTGCAGTTTCACGAGTAGGCGGTCAAAAACGGAACTTCCTCAGCAGCATCGGCCCCCTCCTCTCAACGCTAGATCAAGAATGGGACCACTGGGCGGAGGAAGTAGAAGAGTAGCGGGGATAGGGCAGAGGCAAAAGGCTCGGCGGGAACTCGTCGAAAGGAAAGGGGTGAGGTATCGGGAATTTGAAGGAAGAAGGCTGACTTGACTTACAGTTGGCGTCGATCCCCCCGTAGCAGTGGCCGTGACGGCTCCAACTACCATGTATACGAAGGTGCCGCCTGCTCCACAGATATCCGAAGGGTAACCGGGGCATGGCTCCTGGCAATCACCGGTCGACAGCTGCGAGGCCTGGCTGGGTGCGGTTCCGCTACACCAGCAGTAGTTCGACTCCACGATGGCGAGGCCAGCGGATTTGGCCTTGCACCAATCCCTGCAGAGACCCTGCGACTGGTAAATGCTGTAGTCTGGAGGTTCAATCGTGTCAGCACCTGACTTTTGCCTGCCTGAGAGGCACCTAGGAAAGTAGGAATAGATAAACAGGAGAAGGAAAAAGCTTACTGCCCGGTGTGCTCCCTTCCGTGTTCATAGTGGCGCAGTAGTCCACTTTGATCGCGGCATTGGTGTATCGCACCAGCAGAAATGACACTAGCAACACCAAGGCCGCCCATGTAAACGGCCGTTGGCTTCGTGGGGAAGCCATCGTGGCAGGATTTGTCCAAGTTGACAGCTCGATTCGACTCGACAGCTCCCGTCGAAGCTCGACAAAACAACGAGATCTCTGCTCAAGAGAAGCTGCTGGCGCGGGCCATGGGACGAGCAACGACGAGCAATGGTGCCGAAAGGACTAGAATTCGTGTGCTGCGTTCCCCCGAGCCCCGATACCAGTCCACGCTCCCGTCGGATCTTGTGTGTCCGGTGCCGTCGAACCCCACGACGGGTCTTGCCCAACCCAGCGGAAGAAGGATCTCTGGGCTGCCCTCTTTTGAAAGACGATGATATTCGAGCAGGAATTGTGTGCGCAAAATGGGAGATTCGGGTTCTGGAAATTCCGCAGAGCGGTCGCCGCAAGTATATAGAGGGCGCTGTCGTTGCAATCCCAATCGGTTGTGTGTGTATTTGTGTGTCGGCTGGCGCTTGGATAAGCCTGCAGAACAGCGGCGCGAAAGTGTGTGCAGGTTGGAGGGTGTGGAGATTATGCCCTCTATCGGTGAAAGGGGAAGAGAGAAGGTTCTTCCTTCTTGGGCGGGAAGGTAAAAAAATGGAAAAGAAGAATAACAGAAAACGAAATCAAGAAGAGAAGAAGAATAAGAAAATCCAGTTCCACTGGTCACTGGTGAATATTGGAGAGTGAGTCGACGGGAGGTGAAAGGAGGAGGTGGTGGGAACGACGAGAAAAAAAGGAAAAGTTGGGCATTGGGTGGTGTTGGTTGCCAACTGTGAAAGGAGGAGCGGAGGGAGGTTGGAGTTGGGCCGGCCGGCTCTTGGCTTTTTTTTTGTGGTTGGAGAGCCAAATACGGGATGGCTTTCAAGTGACTTTTTTCCCCCCTCTGGCTTCATCAATCGTTCTCGTTTTCTTGGTAACACTTGCGCAGAAAGTGGAGATAAACGCTGATGTCGTCACTACACTCCATCATTGCTGCTGCCAGCTTGCTGGGCACCCCACAACGCTGTGCAGTAGCGTCAAGTTCACTCGCAGGGGGGTTGGACTCGATGGCTGGCCGCTATCTTTTGGCCATCACCGCGAAGATCTCATGTCATGTCGACTGTATGTGCAAAATGAAGGAAGCTGGCCTCTTGTTTCGAGCGGAGAGGATCGCTAGCCGAATACAGAGAGAGGACACTAGGCATCTCGAGTGATGAATTGGGATTCTAGATTACCTTTTCCGTTTCTTTTTTTGTATCCTCCATCACAAATGTGAGGTGCCCAGATAATAGAGTAGTGTGTAAGCCGGCGTGGGTTTTCCGCATGCAGAAGATCTACATGTCAAAAATGATCCCTTCCTCACTCTCTCCATCTTCTGTGTCCTTCTCTATCTTTCGACTCCTGCATCCTATCTTCTTGCTCCAAAAACCTGCTCCCTTTTGCTTTTGCGTTTCTCAGTGGCCCAAAAATGTCCCTAGACATGAGCGTCTCGGGCTGGTGAAGCTTGTGGCGTGTTTGGTTGATCGTCGGAATTTCACAAGGAATGAGCCAGGAATGAGCCGGGAATGATCAGCTTCGTGATGCTGAGCTCCACACACCCCACGGCCTTGTTCCAATGAAACGTCCTTCGTCAGCAGAGAGAGGAACAGGAAGACAAAACCAAGAAGAAAGCCGCTCTCGGAGTACATACCCTCTGCTCTCCCCTCTCTGGTTTTTTTGTCTGACAGGCAGCTGGAATCCTCTAACTTACTTGTTGGCCTCGACGTTGGGCGGCGTGCCATGTGTGTCAATAGCTCCATGCAAGATAGGCATTCCATAATAACGGTGCAAGTAACGGCGGAAGGGGGGGCGGCGCCGGCGACCATCAAAGCGACCACGGACGTTGGGAGCTGAAAGAGCGGACTTGTTGGACCATTCCCAGATCCATCATCCCAGCAACTCGCCAACAACAACCACATCTATATCGCGAAGCTTGTACGCCCGTCCTCTATCCTTTTACAAAGACATCCATGCGAAACGCCTGCAAGCAAAACAACCTCTTCCAAAGCTTGGTGCCACGCAAATTTTGTTGGCTGTGATTTTCTTGCGAAACGAAACAGGGAATGCATGGGATGGTGGAACTTTCGAGATAGCAGATACCGATATTCAACCATCCTCCTTCCGTTTTAGCCTCCAAAGTCTCCCAATTTGTTTGTACAAGGAGGAGGCGGCATTGAGCACTTACATTTTCGGTAGAGACGCCACCGCGGCCTGTGTGTATGTATTACATTGATACTTCCGTACGGCCTTCACGCTGGCCCATTCCTACGAAGCCGCCCGGGAATACCGACAGAAGAGTTGCGGCGGTGTTGGGACCCCGTACGTTGTATCCTACTATTAGGCTGAGAGTTATCACCATAATGGGATGGAATGCGATCGGTTTGGTTTAGTGGGCTGATCATAATGAGATGAGGTGTCGTAGTCCTCAATTCAACTCAGCCCAACCTCATCAGACAGTTCCGGCTTCCGGCGATTTGATAGCTAGTGACTGACAGACAGCACTCGACCCCTTATCCTTCCCGACTCAAGCGTACCAATGGAGCTTGACCGGTTTTGAGGCTTTCGAGCTATTGAGGCAGCTTCATTGCCTCATTACGAAGTGTTAATGAGTTGGAAGTGCCCTGGAGGCTCGGACCTCGTGCAAGTGCCAAGGCCCCACACCAGCTTCCCGAAAAGGTGGGTGTTAGGCGGGGGTAATGCAGCCACCTGGGGCAAACATGCCGGCAGCGACACACGCCAGCCAGCACACCATATGGCTGACTGACCATCCATGAAAAAGCTCGTATCACGAACCAGCGAACGATGGTGTCGTGTCTTCTCTCGCACAGAGAACCCTTTTATTTCAAGGCATGGAGAGGGGAGAGACACGTGATGGATGCATGCTACCTGGACCGACGCACACAATTCGAATCCTTCCGTGTGTCCTGTGTCACAGCGATTGGACCGAGACAAGAGGCCGGCCACGACCCATGCACAGAACAAAGCGGTCGTTGGGTTTTAAAATCCAACAGCGCCTCCATTAGAACAGAGTCGCATAGCCCGTCGCCAACATGACGACGAGTTGCATCTGATTATTCCACCTTTATTCCATAGATTCCCCAATCCCATCGCCATCCCCATCCTCCGGCTCTCGATCCAGCGCCACCAAATCGAGATCCTCAGGGAGCTGAATGTCTTGACCGCAGAACCCCCGCCCCTCACTCCTCACTCGGGTGGCGCCGACTTTTGGGCGGGTATTTCGTAGCATTGTGTAAAACACGAACGCGGGACAGCCAGTCATCACCAATCATGCGTCAGACGAGTCGACAGGAACGAGCTTTACAAGTCACTCCAAGCTCACGCCGAAAGATGATACGAGCTCAATGGCTCCAACCCGAGGACACAAGCGTCTGTACATTGCACACCATTGTGCTCGCCGTGCGGGGGTTCCAATATGGCATCCCTTGCATGCCGGAGCATCCAATTCCTCCGGTGTTGCGTTGCTTTCCTTCTCGGGGATTCCAAAGCCCGGACCGCTGTTGACGACGCTGCCATGGAGATTGTCACATCTCTCCACGGCCGCCCGGCAACTCTCGATATGGTTTTGCCCAGTCTGGTCCGGTCAATCTGGTCAAGGAGAATTTCACGCAATCATGTGGCCTTCGCGATTGGCCTGGCCAGTGCCTACCAGACCCTATCTCGCCTATCTGCCTCTGTGCCCATATTTTGTTGCTGGCCCAACACCAGAACGTGCCCGAGTGTTTGTAAAACCAAGATTTCCAACAGTCCGCGTCTGGTCCAATCATCCTATCCTATCTATCATCGAGATTCAAGCTTATCCGTCACAAGAAGCCGCTCTCCCACCAGGAATCCTTACAACCACATGCATATGCCGCCCTGCCTTGGATAGACACGAACCCTGGGGAAAATGAATTTTGATCGTCAGGAGCCAATGAGCAGGGAGGGCGGGAGGCTATCTTGATAAACGGGTTGCGGCATCTAGTGTTATGATCAGGGCAGGATAGTCGATATTGCGTATGTGGCTTACCCAAGGATCCCGCGCCCCCGTCACGGCTCCTCAGATAGACGGGCTAAGGGCTACGGGCACTCCAGAAGCCCATCCAGGCCAGGAGAAACTGTTCCGGATGACCCGCTCAAAATGGAAGGCCGCATGTAAGAAGCCTCGAAGCCGTGGGCAAACATTGCGAAAACAGAAGGCGAATTGACGAGATTGTGATTTCGAAAAACTCCCTGGATCCATGCCCGGTCCCCGGATTCCATTTCAAGCGGGGTACTTTCTCCAAGATGCGTGCGACCTTGGAAGATGTGACCGGATTTTGCCAGCAATCAGCAGTAGAGGTGTTGTGCGCATCGGATTTCCTTTTTCTCCTGTTCTCTTCCTCATCCCCTCCGTTATAAGATGGTTCGTTTCTCTCAGCAGGTCCGTCCGGCTGGGAACCCGAGATATTTTGGTGATAGTGAGTGACATCGGGAGCTTGGAGGTTGATGTCTCACTCATCAGCGATAAGGATACCTCAACAATAGTTCCGTCCCAGAGGTCACGACACCATCAACGCAACTCTACCACCACAAAATATGGACTGGTGAGCTGACCGATGCTCATCATCACGGAACATCGTCAATGAACAACTCAGGATCTCTTTTAAATCCCTCTCCGACCACCGGCGAAAACAGCTTCAGTTGTCGATAAACTTGGATGATCCGACTAGGTCAGAGGAGAAACTGCGAATGGGAGAGAATAGGGGCAAGGAAAGTGGAAGTCACGTCATATCACATCAACCAGCTCCGTGCTGCTTCCGGACCGATTCCATCAACACTTCCCGGAGTCTCCTCGCCTCCTCAAACCAGACAACGGCACGCACAGGGAGCTACGAGCGTCCGGAAATAACACCGGTTAGGACAAGGGATGTGCCCGCGCCTGGTGTATTGGTAAACCAGCAGTTCTGTCCACCAAGCTACCTCCCCGTACATACCAGAATACACGGCGCTCTCAGCCAGCCCAGGTCCCGTCGTCTCACCAGCCCAAGCAAGTATCTACTTCTACACTCGGCCCCGAGCAAGATCATACCAAATAGGTACACAAACTGACCCCTGCAACCTGCTGTGTGTACCTAGGTAGGTAGGTAGGTCACACACAATAATAGCTTGATGAAAATCCTCCACAACAAATCTCGCACGCCGCGTACATACAGTTCTACTAGTACTAGCTCCTGCCAGTCCTGCCAGTGTGTGGCACCACGACGAAACACGCACGGGTTTCTTCATCTATTGCGCCGCGTCACGACCTTCGGGAACGGAGGGGGGTGAGGCAAACAGGTACCTAGGTTTCCGCTCCCCCCACATCCTCCGGGACATTCGGAGATGAAGATCGCCCGTGCTAGGGCTCACAAACTGTCGCCGATCGCCGTCTCGGTGAAACCCCGGTTGGCCGACCGACGCCTCTGATCCGTCCGACGCGCTCACTGTTGTTGTTCATCGAAGTGAGTGGAGTGTCATGTCCACCTAATAATAATGAACCGAACCCGACCAGCCCAGCTCGAGAGACAACGTATCTGTCTTTATCCGAGTATTCCAAGATCAAAATATTCTAGGAAACAATGGGAGAACGTAGAGAGATCCATAAAATAATCATTGGAAAACGCGCAGGTAGGTGAGGTAGGTAGGTGCAAAATATAGTACATATGGCAAAAACATCAAGAAGGAGACAGGCAGACGAGGGAGGCTCCCAAGTGCTGTAGACCTTTCCATTTCGCTCCACGTGTTTCCCGTCAACCGAGCCGAGAGAAAAATAGAACCCTAATAATATAAGCACGAAACGAAACTCAAAACAATGAACCCGCGCCCTTCCTGTCCAAAAGAAAAGGTGGACTCTGCCGAAGCAGAATCACCCAAATATGTCACCAGCTCGCCTCCTCCTCGACGTTTATCCCCTGTCTTTCGTCCCTGTCAGAGACACGGATCCTCCCCCGCTCCGTCTGTCTCTTTTTTCCCCCCAGGGTTTCAACCTCCAATTCGACGTACGTATGCGGACGCGCCTATCTTTCCATCCTTCCGAGTAGACATATGTCTGTATATGCCTCAGGGACACGTGGTGTGCATGTGAAGGTGAATGTAATGACTGGAAGATATCAGTAACATCCCGTAGATCTCTCTCCCAACAAGGGACGCGTAAATAGATCGCTAAGAATAGCAGCAGCCCAGCCAGCAGAATCAAATCATTTCTTCTTTTCCAAGTCTCGTCTCCACGTTTCATGAATCAGCTTGCTGAGCTTGCGATAGATGCTTCCCCCACATAAATCTCTTCAACTCCCACCACCACTCGTCAGGTCCCTACCACCTCCACTGCTGCGAGCGGGGCTGTGGCCCGGGGTGTTGTTGCGGCTCCGGCTCTCCTCCCTCTCGATGTTCTCCACCATCTCTAGCACCCGGGTGGGCTGCCGTCTGAGGAGCCGCACGGCCTCGGCCGTCATGATGACGTGGGTGGAGGAGGGCTCGTCGGCCGACAGCCTCGAGTCGTCGCCGGGGTGGTGCTTATGCTGCCCCACCGTGGTAGACGTGTTGGGAGGAGGAGGAGGCGCTGAAGCGGCGGCGGCGGCGATAGTGGTGGTGGTGGTGTCCCTAGCGCCACTGCCGCAGGGGGTGTTCTCGTCCGCTATGATGTTTCCCTGGTCGTCGAGGGTCTTGCCCTTGAGCTCCAACGGTGTCGGAACGCGCACCATCTCCGGCGTTAACTTTGTCAGCAGCCCCCCACCCTCGAGGCTCGGGCCGTCCCAGAACGGGTCGAACTCGTCGCCGATTCCAAAGCTGCCTCCTCCTCCTCCTCCTCCTCCGGCGGCGGCGGACCGCGAGAGCGTTTCTTCTTCCACCTCCTTCTCTTTACCCTTGCCCTTGCTTGTCCTCCTCGGCGGAAGCCTAAGTCCGGCCGGCATGGGATCTTCTTCAGCAGTGAGATTTCGAGTCTCATCGAACTCTTCCTCTCCCTCTTCCTCTTCCTCCTCCTCGTCGTCATCATCATGGTCGTCGGGGTCCACAATCTCGACCTCCTCCTCCCTCTCGATGTCCGCATTGACGACGCGCAGCTTCTCCTTGGGCACCGAGAACATCACCTGTATCAAGCGGCTCTCCACCGCGCGCTCTACGTCCCAGTCGTCGTCGTGTCCGGCGTACGCCCCAAGGCTGCGGTAGTGGCCCCCGGAGCCACCCGGAGTGGAAGGGCCGCCAGCAGCGGCGCTTGAAGAGCCCACGCCCGCGTCACCACCAGCCACATCCCCCGCCGCCTCCCAGGCCTCACGCCCTTGCTTCCTACGCAAGAGCATGCCGCCTAGGCCGGCGGGGCGCGGTTCGTAGTCGCCACCACCACCACCACCACCCTCCAAAAACGAGCTCGGACTCTCGTTGCGGCTCGTCTCGCCCGTGCCGGGGCCGGATCCGCCGCTGAACACGCGCCTCAAGCTGCCGAACCACGATCGGCGCGCCTTACTCTTACTCGGGCTGCCGGGTACCAGGTCCTCGTCTTCTTCGTGCGTCGGCGACGGGGGAGACGTCACTCCTCCAAGGAGACTCCCGCTGCGCGGCCGGCTGCCGTCGTCTCCGCCGCTGTTTCTCCCTGGTCCTCCTGCTGCTGCTGCTGCTGTGGCTCCTGCGAGAAGTGTAGGGCCCTCGGCCTGCAGCGCCGCGAAGCTTGAGCGAGCAGTGTTGAAAGAGTTGCCGCTCGTGCTGACGCTGCTGCTGCCGGAGCTGCTCTCGAGGCGGCGGTCGTCGTCCTTGGCGGCTGCCGCCGTGGCCAACGCGACTATTCCGGCGCTGGTTCCCGGCCGAGAGGACCGGATGGAGCCGGACTGCGAGACGGCGTAGCTGAAGGCGCTGCGGTTGGAATCGGAGAGATTGCTGGCCGTGCGGCCTTCCTCGTCCACGAAGCTTGCGCTGGACGGGCTGAGGCCTGGCTTGGAGCGGACGGAGGCGCGGCGCGTGGGCGAGAGGCGTCCGCCACTGCTTGCACTCGCTGCAGCAGCGGCGGCACCTACAGCAGCAGCCGCAGCAACGGCGGGGCCCTTAACCGTCGTTGTACTGTGCGGGCCGATGCGGGCGGACAAGACCGCGTCCGTCGTGTCTATGTCCGACACCCAGTCCTGCACCTCCTGGTCCTGCCCGCCCCTCCCGCCGCTCATGGTAGCCTCCGCGCCCGAGATCCCATCACCAGCACCACCACCGATCGCACCACCAGGAGGACCGGTGCTCACCGGTGTCAGGAACGGATCGCCAGCGAGGTCCCTTTCCTGCGAGTCCGGACTGATAGACGGCGACTTCTCGGGGAACTCGTCCTCGTCCGCCTCGTAGATAGGGTGGATCTCGCCAGGCCCCGCCAGGACGGGATGGTTATCGCCCGACGCCGAAGGCGAGTGATGGCCGACGTACAGCCCCCTCGCATTCCTGGGGTTAACAGGCTTGCGGGCGGGAGCGGGAGGGTAGAAGGTGGGCGACACGCGCGACCCGCGGAGCGACTCGTAGCCGAGCGACCGGCCCGACGACGACCCTCCCACCCCTAGCCCCGACATCGACGAGGAAGACGAACCACCACCACCCGCTGCGGCCACGGAGCCCCGCGCGTAAGCGTCGCCCCCGCCATGGTACCAGTCGCGGGCGCGGTGCGAGTCCCACGAGAAGATGAAGTCGTCGTGGTCCGTCTCGGCCATCTCGTCGTCGGGCAGGAACATGTTAGCGTCCTGCGCGAGGGCGCGCATGGCCGAGTCGCGCGCGTGGCGCTTCTTGCGCCGCTGTCGGCGGCGGACGAAGAAGGCTATCAGGATGACGGCGATGAGGACCGCGAGGCCGACTCCCAGCCCGACGCCGAGGCCGATGTCCCGGTTCTTTGACGAGGACGAGGAGTCGGCCGCTTGCTGTCCGGACGGGGAGGATGCGTAGACGGGGTTGGTGTACTCGTTGGCCCACGTCATCGAGGTCAGGTTGAGGAACATCGGCACGCCGCCGGACGCTCCGGCCTGGCGAGCCTTCAGCTTCGTCGTCGAAGAGGACGATATGCTGTATCCCCCGTAGACCACCATGACGTTTCCCGGGAGGAGGGCGGCTCCGTGGCCGAATATGCCCGGCCCTGACGGCTGGGCGGTCGGGATTGTCCACTTCCAGCTGTCAAGTGTGGTGCCCATCGCCAGAACAGCCAGCTGAGGCTGCGCAGCCTGCGAGATGCTGCCAACCCACCCGCCCAGAATGACGAGCGAGCTTCCATCGCCGCTGAGCACGGCCGAGTGGCCAGACCTGCTGTCCACTGTAGATGGCAATGCGGCGCGTGCTTCAAGCCCCTTCTTAACCGCCAGCTCTGTGTTAGCCGACGTAGCCGACGTCGCCGCCGCCGGCTGCTGAATATCGACGAAGCTCCACACTTCCTCCGGCAGGCTCCAAAGGGCCGCGGTGGAGATGTTGACGAAAGCCGATCTGGTGTGGCCGCCCAGCAGGACGTAGTTGGCCTGCTGGGTGACGACGCCGGAGCGGTTGGAGATGGAGGGCGTCAACGCCGTGAACGAGAACCCCGCCTCGGCCACCGGCGGGCCTTTGCTCGTGATCGGGCTGACGTTATAAGCTCCAGACGCAAGAGGCGAGAGCTTGACCATCTGGTTCGAGTAGTATGCATTTTTGGTCCAGCTGGTCTCGGTCGTGTTCGATGGACACATGCCGCCGTAGGTGTATACAGAGGCTGGGGATGCCTCCGGCTCCAGCTGCGTCGAGAAGCTCACGGCGCCCCCGAGGAGCGACGGGCCTACCTCCCAAGAGACAGAGCCATGTGAGCTGTGGCTCATCCATGTAGCCCCGGGGCCTATTAACGTCGAGTTTGGCGGGGTGAGCGTCCACACCGCCGGCAGGTTTGGCGACGCACATCCTCCGACGTAGGCGGCGATGGTGCCATTGCTGAGAAGTGACGGCGTGAAGGCTATTCTGGTTGTCGTGGTTGAGCCGTCTAGGAAGGGGAGGCTCGAGGAGAGCGATAGCACGCTGAGAGAGGACGCTTTCAAGGTCGATGAGACGTTAAGCGCCAGAAGGTCGACCGACAAGGAGGATGAGGTCGACGGCGTGAAGATATAGGCTGTGTCGTTTGCGAAGCCATGTTGATGTGATAGGCCATAGCCAGAGAGGGCTTCAGGCACCAGTATGGTTGTGGGGATGTATGGCAGTGTCTGTGGTGAGGCGGCCTCGACGACGGTCAGACTCGCCAGCAGCGCCGTCGCCAGCCTGGGGAGTCGGTGGCCTGTACGTCGTCGAGCTGCCTGTGGCGATGGTCTTGGAGTTGCCGCGATGGCGGCGGCGGCCGTCTGGGTCGATAAAGGTATCATCTTCCAGACTCGGAAGGCGGCCAGCGGCTCCTCGCCTGACATAGGTCTCGCGGTGCTTCTCCACCGCGAGCCAGCTGGCATGCGCGTGTCTCGGCTAGAAATAATGTGCTGGCAAATATGTACGCAGGAATATGACGACAGAAACTGCTAAGGGTAAGCAAAGTGAATAATAATAATAAAACCACCGCCGTCTTAACACCCAGCGCGGACAATCCTAGCCGACCTCTCAAATTGTCCTCCAGGCATCGCCGGGCCTGATGCGTTGTCAACACATGTCAAGAGGGAAAGGAGGGGGACCAAAGTACGGGTAAAGACACAAGGTGTCCTAGAAAAACCCGAGAGTGATGGAGGACGATGAAAGGATGCCAAGAGGCGAGAAGAAGGGGAAGAGGGTTGTTGAAAGGTGCCGGGGTCAAGGTGACAACAGAACGGCGGCAGCGCTTGTATCTCGTCACTTTCATCAATAAAACAGATAAAGACGTTCACTGGCGCCAGCGACGACCCTTCAAAACCCTGGGTTGCTTTTGACAGGCCTCGCACCGACCAGCGACAGAACGAGGGGTCAAAGATCCCAAAAGAGGCCGAGAGGGTCCAATAGAGTGACCAAAAAGGGCTATGATGGGCGGAAATCCCTGCGCACATCGAACCCGCTGCGGGAGGGGGATAGCATGGGAGAGCTAGCGGGGAGCAACAGCAACAGAGCGTGGCGTGTTTTGGTTGCTGTCGCATCGCTGCGCTGGTTGGCACGGCAACAAGAAGTGATAAGCGGCAAAGAGGTTGTGGTCGCGAACTGATGTGCCCCACGCACAACGCGACTGTCACCGCCGTGATGTCTCCCAATTGAAAAAGAAAGGGAAATGAAACCGATTGAACGCAAAACCGAAAAAAATAAAAAAAATAAGAACGGTATGTATGTACATGGGTGAGTTCGAGATGTGACTGCTTGATCACGGTCGGTCGGCATCACAGTTTGAGGAGGTGCTATGTACGAGATGGAATGGATGAAGACAGGAGGAAGCACCCGTGAGTTTGTCCCACCTTTTCGGCTGGCCGTCCGGGTGGCCGCAGGGACGACGATCTGATCAACACGACAAAGTTGGACAGCGGGACGAAACGAAATTAGGAATCGCATGAAATATCAATATCTATCACAATCAGAATACCCCAATCCTTCCTTCCGGACACACTCCCTCCTACAGAACACAGATCCCGGTGTGCAGTTAGCCTGAACGCCGACAACCCCCAAGCAAGCCCAGCCAGCCCCTTTCTCCCCGCCCTCCAAACATCACAACATCACACACACCTGCACACATGTAGAAACCCCCTCTACACGCCATCCCCAATCCTCACCCCAGCCTTCCTCGCCTCGCTCCTAACAACATCCCTCTCAACCACCAGCGCCTTAACCTTCGCCTCCTCAGCCGCCAGCCTCGTCCTCAGCTCTTCGCTCCCCTTCGTCCTCACCTCCCTCAGCTGCCTCTTCAGGCGCGCCACCTCCGCGGCCAGGAGCGCGGCGTCCCTCCCGACGGCCTGCTGCAGCGCGGCGTTCAGCTCGCGCTGGCGCACCGCGTCTCTGCTCAGGGAGCCCACCTCCGCGTCGAGCGTCCTCAGGCGCGCGGCCATGGCCGCGTTGTCGTCGCGCACCTTAGCGGCCTCTTCCAGCTCGGCCCTGTACCGGTCCTCCAGCGCGCTGGCGTGCTCGGGGAAGAACGCCGGGCCGGGGACCGTCACGACCGTGGGGCGCGCGGGGGACTCGAGCGTCTTGGTGTGCGCCACGCCGGGGTGGTGGTCCCAGGCTGGGATGACGAAGATGGGGCCGCGGCTCTGGGTGGTACTAGACGAGGAAGAGCCAGCGCCGCTTTTGAGCCGGAGGTACCGCGTCGACACGTCGATGTGCACAAGGCCCCGCGCGAACTCGCGGCCGCCCCCGTTCTGCACCCACAGCCGCTCGCCTAGCCCGCCGCGCTCGCGCCAGACCGCGTCCCGCTCCTCGGCGACGGCCTCGGCGCGGTCGAGCTCGCGGTGCAGGTAGTCGAAGACGTCGTCGCCGGCGTTGGCGAGCAGCCACCTGTCCTGCGGGTGTCCAACAAGCGGCCTCGGCTGGGCGCGGCCGTCGGCGCCCAGCGCGCTCAGCTGCTGCAGCGGCGCCACGACCTCTCCCGCCAGCGCGTCGAGCGCGTTGGCGTAGGCCAGCTCCAGGTCGTGCATGCGGCCCACGAGCGTCTGCGTGAAGAGCAGCCACTGGCCCATCAGGCTGTTGCGGGCGCCGGCCATCTCGGGCGAGTCCGAGTCCGTGCTGCGGTCCGTCGGGAGGACGCTGAGCAGGCCGCCCGTCGCGCTGAGCTCGTGGTCCAGCCGCTCGAGGCACGCGTTGGCGTGCATGAGGAGGTTGTGGTGGCTGGCGTAGGGCTGGACGCGCTCGCCGGGCAGGCGCGGGTCGCCGCAGGAGGCGAGGGCGCAGTTGTAGTCGGTGCCGACCACGTCGTGGTGGGCGCGCACCTCGTTGAGGAGGCTGTAGAGCAGGCGGTGGTGGTTGGGGTCGTCGTTGGTGTAGGGGATCGTGAGGGAGCGCAGCCAGTCCATCGCCTCGTTCATCTCGATGGTGTGCTGCTGGCCTGCTACCGTGGAGGCGTCGCCGGCGTCGTCGCCATTGCCGTCGTTACCAGCTGAGTTGATCTCGCCGGCCGCCTTGACAGACGGGCAGAGCAGGGAGATGGCATACGCAAGCGACTGCGCATGCTGTTTCAGCGCCAGCAGTGTCGGCGGCTGGCCGGGCGTCGAGAAGTAGCTGCAGCTGAGGTGCTTCAGCACCCTCGGCATCCCCAGAGTGGCTTGCTCCCGTGACCACCGTGAGACGTACGGCAGGGCGTAGTCGTTGCCGACCATGTAGCCCTTGCGGGCGGCCGATGGGTCAGTCTGGTGCTCTTGGTCGTGCGACATTGTTCTTGCTGATGATTCGTTTCGCCGTTCCCGCGTTTGGTTTATCCCGTGAACTGCCAGAGGAGAGTTGGCAGCGGGAGATGCTTTTCTCTCTCACCGATGTTCTCTCCGCTGTGGGCTTGCAATCACGATATCACGATCTCTCGTGGTCGATGAAGTCGTCAAAGTGCGGGATGGAGATGAGGAAGAACTCGCTACGGATGCGCATCTCTCTTTGATTGCATTCTGCTCCATTGTTTTTGTTCTGGCTATCTGGAATGATGCTGACGCTCTTAGTCTGAGGAATGCCTCCGCAAACGATGTGGTCTTTTTTATTGTTGCCCGGCATGCCAGCGCACGACACATCCCTTCGCAGAAACGAAGCCGTCGCAAACACCCACCGCTTGGCTTCTCCTCCTTTAGCTCCCTCGCCGGACAAAGGGGGTGACCAGTAGGTCGTCAACGGTTTGGTCGCGAACTCCCTTCAACCATCATTCGGAAGAGAGTTCAAGGTGATTCGTCTCATCACACAACCCCTCTCCCATCTCGGGAGTCACATCCTTGATGCGCGATAGAGCATAGCTGGAGGAAAGTTGGAGGGCATGTCTGGCCTCATCATTGCGATGAGACTCGGTGACGTGTAAGTGGCAAGTTGTTGGCGCTAGCTGGCGATGGATAACTGGCAAGACCTGAGAGGGCGGCCTCAACGACGGGAGGGGAAATGCACATCTGTGTTTAGCTTTCGCACTAGCGACGGCTTCGTGACTCTGATACAGGCGGGGCGACAGCCTTTATCCGTTGGGAATGCGAGAAAATGAGGCCTCATATCGGAGGCGACCTTGTGATAGGTGAAGCCTGCGATGCGGAACGCGCAAGCCGAAGCCTAGATTACCTCTTTGTCTCGAGAATGGTGTCTGAAGAATGGTGGTGGTGATGTCTGGCTGAAATCGGATCTGGTCTGTTGCACAGCCTCAGTCTGAGAGAGCTCTGGCAAAAAAAAAAAAAGCCCGAAGGTTCCCTCGCCGCGGGTACCCGACGATTGACGACGAGATCGGGCTGAGCCGTCCTCCCGCCCCTCAATTCAACCTTTCTCCTTCTTTTCCCTGCCCCCCCAAACCGATCAATCCCTGTTCATAAATGGAAGGTCTTGGCGTTTATGAAACTGGGAATCTTGCCGTAATTCGGGTGCGACGTGAAATGCAGGGAAGTGCCGAGAGAAGAAAAGACGGCATTGTTTGTCTTCTAACAGCTGTAGCACCGCACTGTGCTGTGCCCTCCCAATACACAGTAACAAAATGAAAACATGCGACGCTCATCCATCCATCATCATCATGAGACCTCGTCGATCGGTTGTGATTGCCGCAATCGCAACTCCAAGACCAAAACCTCCCTCTCTCGTGTGTTCCGGTGTTTGGCACCAATCAACAAAGCGCTAGTGGCGCATTGTGACGCGGGAAGAAAAAGGCACCAGGACAAATTTGCTCGCTATGTGATAGGATCACTGCAGTTGCTAGCTGCAGTTGGCGAGGAGGGGCATTTTCAATAGCGTCGATCGCCCTGTCCTAGTCCTGTCTTCCCTCTGGATCGTACCACCTGACAGCACTCTCACGACTTGTCTCGGCCCCTCCAACCAAACCAAATGGCCGTTTGGATCATCCATTTCGTCGGCATGAGACCTGTGCTGGTTGAGTCGTTTGCCCGCGATAGTAGCCGGAGGAAGCTCCTAAGAGCCACCACGATCCGAGCTCGACTGCTCTGCCTGGAATGCAGGTCTTGGGTCTCTTGACGAAGAGAGAGCTGGAAGAGACATTGATTCTTTCGTACAAGTATGTCTTTTTTGGGGGCAAGATCCCTTCGTGTCTGCCCGGTCAAGTGGTCTTGTCTTGATCTGGTGTGTTGCCACCCTTTCATTCAGCTGAATTGCCCGCCCAGATTGCGAGAGAGAGCATTGAGTCTGTGATCCCTCCCGTATGGCACCGCAATCAATGAGGAAGCGCCAGGGGTGGTGGAGACCGACCCATAGCCCGCCAATGAACCAGGCCGTGCCAAACCCATCTCGAACCCTGTTTAGTGCGGTTTGGGCCAATTCGTGCAAGCTCAGGAGGCATTGACATTGCCCGATTTAATCAGCTTGACAGGGGGTATCATGTAGGCTTTCGTCATAGGTTGCGGAGCTCCACAAGAGGAAATCTAGACCATGCAGCCCGAAATCCAGCTTCTGAACATCCATTGGGGTTTGCTGTGTCTTCTTTTTCATATGATGCCGTCCCTCTTCTTTCCCGTCGTCCCGTCTTCTGGTGAACACTCTTGTGTTCTCTTGTTCTCGAAATCACGGCCGGAGCTGAGATATTGCTGTTGGTCGGGGTTGTTGTAGACGTAGTGCTGTATAGCTGTGCTTGTCGTCGTCGGCGTCGTCCGCCTCGTGTCCTTGCCTCTCCCATTTTTCAGCCCAAGCGTTTCCCTCTTCTTAGCTGGAGCTCCTTATCGAATCGAATCTTCGCCCCTTAGAAGACGTGTGCGCGTGTGTGCGTGTCCGCCTCTCAGCTCCCGACTCGAAAAGTGAGGGAGGCAGCCACAGGCCGAATTGGGTAAGTCGCGGTCGACCTGTGGGAATATCTGTATATTCTCATGGCGCCAATCGGCCCTGTTCCGTGAAATTTCCATTCTTCCACCATTGCGACTTCTATTACTACCTCACATCCCCCTTCCCCAGCTCGCCTTGATCGGCCGCCAGCCGTAGCTGCTATAGGTGGTCCCTTCTTTATACCATCTGGCGCGCTTCATGTCAACGGGTCCTGCTCACTCGCCCCATCAAGAGAGAGCCTTACCCAGATCTTTAGCTAAATCCTTGTCGTTTGAAAAATAGCGCATACTATCGACGGTCTTCCCATACATTTCGTGAGGGAACGGCGAAGCCTTTCATACCTCACTTGAGTTAAGAGCTTGTCACACCTGTCGCGCCTCCTCATCACAGCCAGCAAACCGCTGGGCCATCGTCATCATCATGGCCGACGGCGACGAGGATTTGACCCAGAACAAGACCTTGTCGGGTAAGACTCCAACAAACCTCAAGCAGAAGCGTCTACCTTCTTCTGCCTTCTCACAGAGCTAGATGTGATCCCTGCTTAACTTCGCTCTTGCCCTCCTTCCTTAGGCTTGGTCTCCACATTGATTCCTGTTCTCATCGTCGCGGGTGTTTACTTCGTCATCTTCCTGATTCTACGCAAGAGCCAGCGAAGATGGTACGCTCCAAGAACCTATATCGGGAGCTTGAAGGAAAGGTATATGATAGTGACAGTCTACAATGCCTCGCCTACTTCTCTGTTGATTGTCTGTCACCACGGTGACATATGGCTAACACTACTCCAGCGAGCGCACGCCTGAGCTACCCAATGGCCTGTTTAACTGGTTCGGCAAGTTCTGGAAGATTCCGGATACGCATGCACTCCAGCACCAGTCTCTGGACGCATACCTGTATATCCGGTACATGAAGATCTCGATGGCCATCACCTTCTTCGGCTGCGTCCTCACATGGCCGATCCTCTTCCCGGTCAACATCACGGGTGGCGGAGGGCAGGAGCAGCTCGACATGCTGTCGTATGCCAACGTCGACGCGACGACCACGCAGAGCAAGTACCGCTACTTCGCCCACGCGTTCACGGCATGGATCTTCTACGGCTTCGTGCTCTACCTGATCTTCCGCGAGTGCGTCTTCTACATCAACCTACGCCAGGCCTTCCTGCTCAGCCCCCTTTACTCGCGCCGCATCTCTTCGCGCACTGTGCTCTTCACCGCGGTGCCGGAGCCGTACCTCCACGAGGCCAAGCTCCGCCAGGTGTTCGGGCCCTCGGTCAAGACCGTGTGGATCACGGGTGAGACCAAGAAGCTAGATAAGCTAGTCAAGGAGCGCGACGAGAACGCCTTCCGTCTAGAGAAGGCCGAGGTGAAGCTCATCAAGATGGCCAACAAGGAGCGCCAGCTGGCTATTCAGAAGGGCGGCTCCGAGGAGGTCGACAAGCAGGTCTCGCAGGCCGATGCCGAGTCGGGCAGCCTGGCCGCCCGCTGGATCCCGCGAGCCAAGCGCCCTTCCCACCGCACCGGCCCGCTGGGCCTCCTCGGCAAGAAGGTGGACTCGATCGACCACTGCCGCACCGAGCTGGAGCGTCTGATTCCCGAGGTCGAGGCTGCCCAGGCCGACTACCGCTCCGGCGGCCACAAGAAGATCCCCGCCGTGTTCATCGAGTTCAACACCCAAGGCGAGGCCGAGGCCGCCTTCCAGGTTCTCGCGCACCACCAGGCGCTGCACATGGCGCCCCGCCACATCGGCATCACCCCCTCCGACGTCATCTGGCCGTCCCTTAGCATCCCCTGGTGGCAGAAGGTTATGCGCCGCTATGCTGCCGTGGCCTTCGTCACCGCCCTGATCATCTTCTGGTCCATCCCTGTGGCCGTCGTCGGTGTCATCAGCAACATTGACTACCTGAAGAGCCTCTCGTGGCTCACTTGGCTCAACTCGGTTCCAAACGTAAGATAACCCTGCGCGAGCCTTCCGCTTCTCCGATAGCCTGGCGATATTGCCCATTGCCCAATACTGACTCAGTTTTCTTATAGATCATCATGGGCGTCATCACGGGTCTGCTTCCATCTGTGGCTCTGGCGATCTTGATGTCGCTGGTGCCCATCATCATGAGACGTGAGTGCCCTGCAAACCCAGCCTCCATCCTAGCTAAACGTTGCCTCCACGCGAACCCCCTTTGCAACTCGCATGTGCTTCTGGCTGACCATCTACCTGGACAGTCGTGGCCAAGCTTTCTGGAGAGCCCTCCTTTTCTCGGGTTGAGCTTTTCACCCAGAATGCGTACTTCTGCTTCCAGGTCGTGCAGGTCTTCTTCGTTACCACCGTGGCGTCCGGCGGCCCTGCCATCTACCAGCGACTTCAGACTATCGCGGGCAACCCCAGCGCCATCATGGCCATGCTCGCCAATACCCTTCCCAAGCCAGGCAACTTCTACAACAACTACTTTATCGTCCAAGGTCTCACGGTCGCCTCCAGCGTGATCTCACAGGTCGTTGGTTTCGTCATCTTCCAGCTGATGTACCGCTACTTGGCCGGCACCCCTCGTGCGCTGTACAACAAGTGGGCCAGCCTGAGTGCCATCTCGTGGGGAAGCACGATGCCAGTCTACACTATGATTACTTGTATCGGTGAGTTTTGACTCCCTCGTTCCCGGTAGAGAATCTCGAGTCTGCGATTCTAACCCGACCGCTTCTGACCGCCCTTAGCCATCATCTATGCGGTGATCTCTCCCCTCGTTCTTGGCTTCGCCTTCCTCTGCATGTGCCTGTTCTACTTCGCGTGGCGTTACAACGTGCTCTTCGTGACGGACACCAAGATCGACACCCGCGGCCTGATTTATCCCCGCGCCATCAAGCAGCTGTTCACTGGTGTCTACATCGCCGAAATCTGCATCGTCGGGCTCTTCGCCGCCTCTAACGCCCCCGGCCCACTGGTCCTGATGGTCGTCTTCCTCATCTTCACCATATTGTACCACATCACCCTCAGCAGTGCCCTCGACCCCCTGCTGTACAACCTCCCGCAGTCCCTGCTTGCCGAGGAAGAGGCCTTCCTTCTGGCAGAGAGCCACGCCGCGGAGGCCGCGACCGCGACCGCTGCTGCTGCTGCCTCTGCTGCCCCTGCCGGAACGTCCACCAATGGTGCCGGCGCCGCCACCGCCGGCACCAAAGAGGAGCCGTCTCAAGCCGCGCTCGAGGACGCGGCCGAGACGCTGTCAGAGTCGGCGAACCAGAAGTCCAACTTCGTGACCAAGTTCCTCAAGCCGTGGGTCTACGCCGACTACGTGGCGCTTCGCCGGCTGGTGCCGCGCCACGAGTCGATCGACCTCGACAACCTGTACTCGGACGAGGTGGGCGCCAACGCCTACTTCCCGCCGTCCGTCTCCAGCACCGCGCCCCTGTTGTGGATCCCGCAGGACGCCGCGGGCATCTCGAAGCAGGAGATCGCGCACACGAGCAGGGTCATCCCCATCACGGACGAGGGCTGCGAGCTCGACGACAAGGGCGAGCTCAACTGGGACCGGGAGTCGACTCGCCCGCCTGTGTGGGAGGAGAAGATCCTCTACTAAGAGAGCTCGCGGGTAGCTCAACTAGGCATCTGCATTGGTTAGTTTCCTTGGCTGACATGGATACATCCATCACTTTGTCGATTCCTGATCTTGTCTTTTCAGTGGGAGGAGAAGAAGACGGATTCTGTTTTTTTTATGACAATTTTCTTCAAATATCGTTATCCTTGTTTTGCTTAGTAGGAAGAGAAAGACTGGACATCGGGGAAGATAAAACAAACAGCTGTCTGTTATGACGAGAGACCCCTCAACGAACTTTGATACCCCATACCCGGGACTTGATCTTTTCCTGTCAGATTCTGTTTCGAGTACTCTTTTTACTGTCGGATTGTTGCTCTCGATGTTAACATTTACTCCATAACCGCCACACCTAATAATGACCTGATTCTGTTGTCGGTTTGCATGTCGTGCTCAATTTAGAGGTTGGTCCTGCGACATGGTTTGCCCTATGAAGATTGATGAATTGCTCTGTCTGACGACGGTAGCGCGTGAGCTTCTCCTTAAACCCAATTTTGAGCGAGCAAGGACGTACTTGCCCGTCAGTCCAACGGAGTTGTCCGTCTCTCTTTCCACCATCTACCATTTACTGAGTCATATTAACATGCGAGAATCTCAGCTTCCTATTCCGAAAGCAACAGTGGAGGAAAATAGCGTCGGTTCCTGGACGAGAAGATTTCAATTCTCCTTCGCCACCTCCATCAGTTGCTAGTCCGCTCGGTGCCGTTCTTAGACCAGGCATGGCCTGGCACCAGCAGTCCAACCGCATTACTCCCAGAAGATCCTTATTGACCTCAAAACTACATTAACCCATATCTTGCGCATATTTTTGGCGCGACTTTCGATGCGGCTGCGCGACTCCCTCCCGTGGCTCGGTTGGGCTGCGGCGAAGGCATCATGTATCGTCCTCACGTACGAAAACATCACCCAGCTCATGCTCCCTTCCTACGACTATATAGTCGTGGGAGGCGGTCTATCAGGCCTTGTGGCCAGCACCCGCCTGTCAGCCGATCCGAACAGTATGTCGGTCTTGACTCCCTTCTTTCTGAAAGCCTCCATTCATAGGTAGCTTACCCAGTACGACGTTGCTAGATTGTTGCTCACCGCGATTTTCTGTCCCTAGTAACCGTGCTCGTCCTTGAAGCCGGAGAACTGTAGGATTTCCGGTACCGATCCAGATTCACACGCTCCCAAGCAGATTATCCCCTCAGCTGATACACAATATGGCCACAGAGACAACCGCAACGAATACGTCACGATGCCGGCACACGTAGGCGACGCCATCACATCCGAAGTCGACTGGCAGCTCCAAACCACTCCGCAGGAATTCCTCGACAACATGACGCGACCGCACCTCTCAGGCCGGGCCGTCGGAGGAAGCACCATCATCCACGGACTAATTTGGACACGAGGCCCCAAACGTGTATATGACGCCTGGGTCGATTTGGGGAATCCGGGATGGTCATAGGAGGACCTGCTACCATATTTCCAAAAGGTAGGGGGGGCTTGCAATATTTTCGGGCTTCATTCTCGGTCCTCTACCCTCTCGCGAAACAGTTTTGGAACAGGGAGGAAACCGCCCCATAGGAGTTGGACACTCACTGATTCGCGACGATCGGACTGCCCCTATCTCGATATACAGAGCGAAAACTTAACCGTGGATCTGGATCAGCGAACAACACGCAGGCTGGGAATTGGCCCGGACATGCGTTTCCATGGGTCGTCCGGCCCAGTCGAGGTTTCGTTTCCACACTACATCTATAACCACACCCGTGAGTGCCCTCTGTTCTCCCGATCTCGCCATTCCCGTCTCAACAGCGACTTTCAGAGAGCGATTGCCTAACCCCGCAAAAAACCGGATAGAGACCATCCTAGATGGGTTCACCGAGCTCGGGGTGCCGCTACTCAACGACATCAACTCGGGAAGTGCCGTGGGGGCCGCCTTCAGCCCATACAGCATCCGCGCCTCGGGCCAGTCTCGATGCGACGCCCGGTCCGCGTATCTAGATTCGGTTATCACGCGTCCGAATCTGCATCTCGCTGTCGGCCAGACTGTAACGCGTCTCCTAATCAGAGACGCACGCTCTGGGTCCAGCAACAACACCAGCAATCGCACCGCATCGTCGAGCGCACGGCAGTCCCAGCTGAAGGAAGGGCGAGGGGTTGAGGTGAATACTGGTGAAAAAAATATGCCCTCTAGGTAGGATTCTTCTGGACACGTTCGCTGACGAACCTGCCACAGTTCGGGATCCACCCCAGCACTGCTCGGCTCGTGGGCAGGGCGGAACGGTGGAAAGCGAGATGCACAAGGGAACTCATCCTGGCGGCTGGCGCTATCTTCTCGCCCACTCTGCTTCAAGTGTCTGGGATCGGCCCAAGACCTGTGCTTGAAAAACTGGGCGTGTCTGTTGCAGTCGATTTGCCTGGGGTTGGAAACAACCTCCAGGACCACGCGATGGTGAGCGAACTGTATCACTGTAGGTCGCCGACCCGATATTAGGGGAAATATGTTGCGGGTGAGTGCCCCCTCCAGCTGTTATCATGAGCTGACCAGACTGCCTAGACACCAGGCCGGGCCTCTTTACAGCAGCCAACCTGATCGGCGATGCATTCCACGAGGCGTTCGTGCAGTACCAGTTGAACAGGACCGGTAAGGGCGATACCGACGAAGTCCTGTATCTCACCTCACACCGCTAGCGGGCTTGACTACCCACTGCTTCACAAAGGACGAGGCTGACGAGACTGAGATGACACAGGGCCACTCTGTGCGCCAATGATATCTATCATCGTCTTTCCATCGCTAGAGCAACTCACGCCGGGCTGGGAAGCGCTGGTGTCTTCCTACGCAAACGACTCATTGGCGCAATACCTCGCTCCAGGCACAGACGAGACGGTGTTGAGAGGCTACGAAAGGCAAACACGGCTTCAGATCGAGCTCCTCCGCCGATATGGCGAGCCAGCAGCCGAGCTCATGACAGACTCGGTCGGGAGATTCACTGCCGCAATACACAGCACCATGTCGCGAGGCACTGTGCGTCCTCGGGGGATCGACCTGATCGAAGACGGCCTGCCACTCGTTGACCCCCGCTACTGCGCTCATCCCCTCGACGTACGTTCCTCGTCCCCCAGCTCCCCAGAAGTAGTAACTCTCTAACAACACCACACCGCGCAAGCAGTGCGACGTTGCCCTCCTAGCCCTGCGCATGAACGCCCGGCTGATGAAAACGAAGTCCCTGCGAACGCTGCGCCCATCCGCACGAGAGCGGTTCGCGCTGCAGGCAGACAACGAGAACGACGAGAGAGAGACGGAGCAGCTGAGGGAGTTCCTGCGCGCGGGGCTAACCACCGAGTTCCACCCGTCCGGCACGACGGCCATGCTGCCTCGCGAAGACGGCGGCGTCGTCGACCCGGAGCTGCTCGTGTATGGGACTCGGAACATACGCGTCGTGGACGCTGGGATCATTCCCCTTCTGCCGGCTGCACATATCCAGGCAATCACGTACGCGATTGCGGAAAAGGTGAGCGAATCGGTGTACATGCCTCACTGCGCTGAGAGATCACCTACCCGCACATCGATTCCTGCTCGTTGAACTTGGTACTGACCAGAACGACAGGCCGCGGACATAATCAGGAAGGCTCAAGGAGAATCTAGATCAGTGCGGAGAGAGTGAAGATGGTTTCTTTGGCACGAGGCTACGATGTCAACCACAGTAGGAGACCGGCTGTGTGCAACTGAGTTAGAGTGAGGAAAGGAGTCCAGTCTCAAGATTGTGTTGTGTCTTAAGAGGGCACCAAGGAAGGTAGAATCGTAAATGCGTGCATAAATAAATGCAGAATTCAAAGAATGGACAAAGAGGAAGAAATAATTGCGAGGGCAAAAAGATCATCGGCGATGAATGAGAGAGAACAAAAAAAATTAAAATAAATAAAATGCAAAAATCAATTGAAAAATCCAGGCCTCACGGGACTCGAACCCGCAGCCTTCCGCTGACTCCTAGGATAGGAGGCGGACGCGCTACCTTTGCGCCAAAGGCCTCGCTTATTTGCTGGATGTTGACTCTGGAGCTTCTGTGGCGTATATAAAGTGATTGAGTCAGACTCAACGAAAGAACCAACCAACCCCACTTCTGGGTCGCTTTTGACGGCTTCCTTTGCTTTTGCTCGAAGGAACATGCCAATTATAATCAGCGTCCCGAAATATACCTTGGAAAATCAAGGCCTTACCTGTATCAGACTTGTAAAGAGAAACAGATGAGTTCGTGTTCTAAGCCTTAAGAAGGCTCAAGCCCAAACTTGGACGACCGTATTGAAGGAACTCTAAACCGTCTAAATACACCCTATCACCTCCACCCACTCATGCCCGTTGCTTACGGGGCAAAGCCTCCGGACGTAAATGGTTCAGAAGGATGAAACGGCCGATAAATTTTGACGGGAAACAAGAGGCATTTCTCTTCCTAGCATGATAGCTGTAGCCGCCGCCGCTTCTTTCACAACACGCGTCCCGTCCAGCTTGGGAAGTTGGAGCCATACCTACGCATCAGGCACGAATAGGTGCCCAGGCTTTACGCTCTCCTAGAGCACGGCTCCGATTGTCAATGTCAAAACTAAATGGCAATCGCTGGTAGCTTTTGAGGCGGCTGGACTTGGTCTACAATAGAAGAGAGAAATGAAGCACAAGTGAGAGGGGTTGGAGGGGCAGTCAATATGGTGTCGTCATAGCTCAAGTGTTGGGATGCAGGAGCGGGCCAATCAGGGGCCGTCTTACGCTCGGGCTGTCTGTCAACTCCACTAAAGCTTCAACTGCAGGCATTGCCATTCCGTAACCGTAACACACTCGAGCCTATGTTTGCTCGTGAGGTGGTACGTTAGCTGCAGAGGCCGGCCGGAGTATCGTGCGTGTTCATCTTCTGGGAATCTTCGCTTTGATTATTTGCCTGACCAGCTCACGGCGAACCTGATGAGGGGGGAATTTCTTCCTCCGGATCATCAATGGGGGCTGCTATGGGGTTTCATTGGTGATTGCAGCCATCAGGGGCAGCTCGACCACGAAATCTCCCCTGTCCAACCCATCCATGAGTGAGCCGCATCAACAATGTTGTCGTTGCGTAAGACGGGATGCCAAGGTATTAGGTAGGTGTGTGGTGTACGTACTCCGTTCGCCTCGTGAGGACGAGGATGGACGATGGACGGGGGCATGAGCTCGAAGGGGGAACATCTGCAGCCACTGTCACTCTCACTCCCTGGTGAGTACCCTCTACCTACCATGGCAACTATCGGTTACTCCCTCATCCCATCAAGCATTGCGCGACCCGCCGCCACCGACACGGCAACAAACTTGGCAACAATATTTCGTTCCCGGAGTGGTCCAGCCAGTGAAGGGCAAGCTTTCCCAGATCTACTGTGTAATTGGTGCGTGATACACCGTGGGCCGCCAGTTCCGTCTGGTGACCTCTCTCCACACACATCCATGCTTCCACGGCGATCGACCTCCCAGCTTCCCCGCAGACCTCAAAGCGCATGCATACCCGCCACGCTCTGGACTCTTCCTCCTAGGCTCCCATCCTTTATTAACCTCCCGGCCGGCCCCAGGACGCCCAGCTAAAACAAACTACTTCTTTGGATACTAGATCCAGCCACCAGCCTGCTGAAATACCGTTCCGTGCCCGTTGTGACGTGACGAATACTATCTTGGTTCCCAATTCCTCCTCCTCCACCACAAGTCTACCAGGGAAGTAATTCCTCTGTGGGCATCTTTCATCAGCAAATATGGATCGTTGGAACAACAGTGAGTAGATCCCCCGCCATCGCGGCAACTTATGAGAATCACACCACCTCCCACATCTGAAATGCCTAGGAGCCAGTTCAGCCCTACTGACTGGAGCCTCGCCTCCGCCTCCGCCTCCGCCTCCGTCCCAGTCAACCCCTTCCGCAAGAGGGACACCCACAGCCCGGGCGCCGTGATCACATACAAGATCCTGACGATCGTCTCGTGGCTGCTCTCGGTCCTCACCACGCTCTTCTACACCTTCAACGACGCCCACGACGGCCACCACATCCGCCGCCGCATCTGGGACGTCAACGACCTCTACCTCACCGGCTTCCGGCTCGACCACCTGATCACGTCGCTCTACTTCCTCTTCCTCTTCGTCCTCCAGCTGGGCTACATCAGCTTCCTCTTCTCTAACGACGTCGACCGCAAGAACGCCGCCTGCGCCGTGGGCTCGCACTTCATCCTCAACAACTTGCTCCACTTCGCCTTCGTCCTCCTGCTGGTTAATTACTTGTTCGTCTGGGCCGAGGTCGTGCTGGTGATCAACTTCTTCAACCTCACGTCGCTCTACTTCCGCCACAACAGCTACCCGCGCTTCATCCACCTGCCCGTAGTGTCCGGCCCGCTGGCATGGACCTTCGTGGCCATATACTGGACGGGGGCGATGATGGTGCCGCACCCGGACACGCTCGTGGCCCGCATCTTTGCAAACATCTTCGTCTGGTCCATCCTCGGCTATGGCGGCTTCTTCCTCGTCGTCTACAAAGTCAGTAGATCCCCCCACGAGTAGATTCCAGTCTCTATAAATGTCCCTTCTCGAGGCAAAGCCCCCAAGCTAACACTTATCTTTCCGAACCCACCACCACCCTCCTCGCCCCAGGACTACACAATGGGCTTCTCACTCAGCGTTCTGGCCGCCTCCCTCGGCGTAGCCCAGTTCTTCCGCCAGGTCATCGCCCTGCAGTGGATCTTTGCTTTCAGCATCATGGGCACCCTGTTCGTCCTGTCGCTCGCCATCGCTGTGCCGCACTGGACCGGCAGGGACTACCGTTGGCGCCGCGAGCAGCCTCCTCCCCAAGACACGGAGCGCGCTCCCCTCCTCCACGACTAGGTCGTTCATGGATGGACAGTTTAAAGGCGGCTGAAGGAGGAAGAAAAAAGAGGGAGATATGAAGGGTGCGAACCATGGGTTTCTCTTTTGTTCGTGAAGCAATCCCGGGGAAACGAGGAGAACGATACGCTCACTTCCCCCCGTCCGTGTTATCTTCTACACACTTTTTGCCTGGTGACCCCTCCAGATAGGAGGGAGCTAATGTTTTGTCTACCTACCACTTCTTCTCTCGTTACCGCATATTGCGTTTAGTTCTAAGAAAGGTAAGTTCCGAAAAGCACAAAAAAGCAAGGGCAAAAAAGTTGGCCATGTTTCATGGCCCGACCCCTTTCTTGGGGGGGCAGTAAAAGGTTTTGATTTTTTGCCTCCAGATTGTAATCAGATGGTATTGCTCTTCCTCCTGAGGGAGGACACTCCTCATGAGGCTTGTAGATATGAACTAAGAGAAAAGTAGTTCACTCATACAATGCGTTTCAGCTAATGTAGCTAGAATACGATCATAGCCCGCGGCCAGGTCGTGCTGCCTATGACGTAATTGAAGGTTAGGCCAAGGAGGTTAAGTCGGTCGGTATCTTATCGTGTAGCTCTCCACTCGAGCTAACGACCTCCGACCCATAGGATCGCCAATTGAAACCACGACAAAAATGTCCAGGTGAAGCGAGCAAGCAAGCAAGCGAGAGCGCCCACCCGCCCGTCATGTCCGTCCTCCCTTTCCCCTTCCCAATATCTCTCGGGACGGACATCTGCAGCATCGCGCGCGTCAGCCGTATAATGAGCTCGTCAGCCAGCCGTCGCGATGCTTTCATCCGGCGCGTTCTTGTGCCTGCGGAGCGGCCCCGCGTGTCGTCTCTTCTTTCTTCTGTATCAGAGGGAACAATAAGCACAGGGAAAGGGTTAGGGTCGGCGGTGCAGGTGCCACCTGTCGCGGCGGATCGGGTGCGGAAGGCTTCGGAGTTCATGGCTGGTCGGTACGTTCGTTCTTTTTTGCTTGCTAGCAGGCAGGCTTTCGAGTGGGAAAGATAGCGACAGACACAAAAAGGGACCTCGGGGAAGAAGAAAAGAACAATGCTGACATTTAAAACGACGGAACCCACCACCACCACCCATAGGTTCGCGGCCAAGGAAGCCGTGATCAAAGCCCATCCGCACCTCAGACTCACCTTCCACGATATCTCCATCATGGCCAAGCCGAAGACGACGACACCATACACGACGACCTCCACGGACAACACCGCTGACCTGCCGCCTCGCGCCGGGGCGCCGGTTGCGATTATCCAGACCAACGGCTGTGGCAGCGGCGGCCAAGGCCAAGAAGCGCTGATTAGCATCAGTCATGACGGGGAGTACGCCACCGCCGTATGCCTGGGTTTTCGACCAGCAACACCGGGCTCGAGCGGCGGCGGCGGCGATCCGGCTGGGGGATGAACGAGGGAGAGCTGGCTGATGAGCGAGTCGAACAACCATTTTTCTGTCATCGCCTATCTGTCTGCTCTGTGGTCGCGCAACATCGCAACGGCATCCTTCCCGATTGTGGATGGGTACCTATTAAACAAATCGCCGCACTTGACAATATCGAGGTAGCTAGGTACCTACCAGCTACTAGGGCAAAGCGGGGTCCGGGACAGAGTGTCTCAGCGAACGCTACAGTATCGACGCATCCAGGTTGCAAACCGGGGATGGGCCTTTGAAGAGTCACCTCTCTCTGTGTATTCCGGGAATGGACATGATACGTCTGGCCCCAGAGGCTTTGCTGCTGAAGGAATGGACGACCTGCCAGAAAGGAGCACCAGGAAGAGTCTCGATGATCGAATCGGGGAGTTCCCCAAATCATGTCTGGGTAGAGTGGGAGGTTTGTCAACGGCGAATGGCTTAGTGGCACCTCTATATTCCTCGACTGCGTCCTCAAGCTAAACCAGACGGTCCTCCATGGCGGCTTCGCTGAAGAGGCTGGACAGGATCGAGTCGCAACAAGGCCTTACAATCTAATTCAATTATCTCGGCCAACATGCGTCACCGCAGTGGTAATTACAATAAAGTTAAGATGCCTTTAAGATACCTGAGGTATCCCTCATCGGTTGTTCCCGTAAATAAACTCGACATCTCAATGAATCACCACCAATTATCACGACTCTCATCCCCCAAATTCTCAAGGAACAGCTCAACAGTGCGGACATCCGTCGAGCGCTCGTCCACGAACCTCAGAATAGCCAGCTGCTTCTCGGCCCAAGCCCGAGCCGACGCCGCATCCCCCAGCCGCAGCGACAACTCCGACGCGAAGCGGTACGCCGTGACCAGGTGGTCCGCCATGCCCACCCCCCTGCCGTCGTCCTCTTCCTCGAGCAGCCGCACCAGCTCTAGCGCCCGGCCCAGCAGGTCCGCGTGCTTCTCCGCGGGGCTGCCGTAGCTGTATCCTGTCTTTACCGCGGGCCCGCCTGCGCCGAACCTGCTCCCTGCCGAGAGCTCGTCGAGCAGCTCTCCCATTCGGCGGCGTCTGACGTCGTCGTCGCCGTCGTAGTCTCCTACTGGAGACTTCTTGCGCTTCTCTTCCTCCTCCCTACGACACATGCTGCACCCGCACTCAAACCCCAGAGTGCGCAACGCCGCCCGCCGCTCCGCGCCGGTCTTCAGCAGCGGCACGTAGCTGACCTCGATCTCCTCGCCGGCCTCGATGTCTCTCAGCGCCCAGACGACCATGCGCCCACCACGCCCAGTTCTTCCTCCGTCATCCCCCTTCTCCTTCTCCCCAACCCTCACAACCCACGTATGCGCCGCGTTCGGCCGACACGAGTGGTTGACGCGCGCAGCACGCGGGAACATGCCCCAGCGCCGCCCACCGTCGATGGCGTACAGGTTCGTGCGGAAGATGGCCAGGTCCTTGTCGCGCTGGCTTTGCCTTTGCCTTTGCTTCCCGCTGCCTGCGTGGCCTGCATGGCCTGCTGCTGCCGCGACCGCCGCGCTGCTGCTGCTGCTGCTGCTGTGCTGGTCGTGGCACGCCCTGTGCGCCGCGCGCCCCTCCGGCCCCACCGCCGCCAGCGCGGCCTCGACTCGGCGAGCGAGCTCCGCCGTCGAGTAGCCTCCACCCATGTGTTGGGGTAGCGGCGGCGGCGGCGCGATGGCGAAGAGGGGCGGCTCGACGATGATGCGCGCGCCGCGGGGGATGGGGCGCGTTGCGAATATGCCGAGGCCTCTGCCTGGTGAGGAGGGGCGGAGCTCCCATGGCGGCGTCGAGGAGGGGGAGGCGGATCCGTCGTCGTTGTGGTGGTTGTGGTTATCGGCACCGGCACCGGGCTGTTGTTTCTCCGTCGTCGCTGCGCGGACGTTCTGTGGACCATCGTCGTGAGGAAAGACTAGGGCTTCTTCCCTTGAACGCTGCGATGCTGCCGCTGTTGCGGCCGCTATCGCGTGGCACTGCTCGGCCGCACCCACGGCCTCCTCGGCCAAGATAGCCCCGAGCAGTGTCTGAGGTGATGGGCAGGCCTGGATGGGCTCTGTGTGGCGGTTGTCTGAGACTGCTGCTGCTACCAGGAAGGACAGAAACAGTACCACCACCGTCCAGTGTTGTGCCCCCCTCCTAGTGGTGGCGGGAGCCATCGTCGTGAAGTACTTCATGCGGCGACTATGCTAAGGTGCTGCTGTAAAAGCCGCTCCGTAGAGTAAAAAAAATCGAATCAAAACGGCCCTTCCGATGGTCGTGGACTAGCAGCAAGAGAGATCGTTGGGACAAAAAAGATACGATGCCAAGGCATGTGCTTGGCTTTATCCGGGACCTCCAATACATATTTTTCCTGCCCAGAAGACAAAAGCCTCCTGGGCATTGTGCCGCTTTCTTCTTCAGAAGATCGATCGCCGTACCCGTTCAATGGGGTAGGCTGGCAGGCAGGCTGGCTGGGACTCTTGATCGTGTGCGTGCGCCTCGCCGATCACGCTTTTGGCGTCTTGTTTTCTCCCCTGGCTGGCTTCCATCTCCCTTCTCCGTTGGACAGACAATGCCGATGCGCGGTAAATCATCCCGAGATCGACACGTCTCAGGACGAGACCCAACAAAGCTCCCTTCCTCGATCAACCCCCCTGGCGGGTTGTGGAAAGGGTACCTTGTATGTATTTGAAACAATTCACAACGGTCTAGTTTCTGAATGGCGCACAGAATCAGAGGAGGACATGTAAGACACCATTTCGCCAGCAGAGCGTGTTGCCATAGGACTTCGTACGAGATGGTTTCTTTTCTCTTTTTTTCCCCCTGCTTTTTTTTTTCTCTTACATTGACATGATGCACCGAAAAGGGAAACAAAGGGCTAAGTCAGCCATGCGACGCGAGATGTCGTTGCGAGATGCCAACGAACCGCGCCAGCTGAATGAGGAATGGTCGCGGAGCTTAACGAGACTCCACTTTCAACCTCGATCGTGCTCTTCCTCCTTGACCTCATAATACATCATCACCACCTTCCAGCGCTAGCGAGGCAAAACTTAGGTGCATTAACCGCAGTTAAATTAGTTTTTTTTTTGGTTGGTGACGATTATATGATGGCTATTCGCAATGCTAGCATCTGTCAAGTCCAACGGAAAAATTATGGGAAAATAGATAGACGTATCGGAGGTATCATGAAGTATTCAGATGGGACACACGCTCAGCCCATCGACGCACGTCGCTTTCCAGACAGCCTCACTCCTTCTACCTCGTCTTCCATGCCCTCCGCATAGGTGTAAGTGATTTCTTTCCTTCATCTCCCTTCTTTCGCACATGAGACAGCAGAATGCACGTGTAAACCAACGCCCACCGTGGTCTTAGTTTAGGACTGCAGGAGAGAAGAAAGCATGCCTAGGAAGAGGCCAGGAGTATTAAGAGAACAAGTAGAGCAGCAAAGATGCATGAAGTAGCGAGCCGCAGATCCGCAGTAGCAGACATAGGAGAGAGTAGAGGGTTTTAGACGGTCTCGGTCTTGGTCTCGGGCTCGGCCTTCTCGGCGCCGTTGCCGTTGTGGAGGTGGCCCATCTCGGAGGCGAAGGTGGTGGTGGGGACCCAAGAGGCCGATTTGCGGGGGCTGACCTCCTCCATCATCTTGTCGACCTGCTCCAGCGACAGACCCTTCATCTCGGGCACCAGGAAGTAGGCGAACGTGAGGGAGAGGCAGCACAGAGAACCCCAGATGAAGAACACCTTGGGTCCGAGGTTGGCGGAACCCGCGCTGCTGCCCACCATGTAGGGGGTGATGACGCCGATGATGCAGTTCCAGAACCAGTTGGACGCCGTCGAGATACCGACACCACGGGAGCGGACGGCCAGGGGGAAGGCCTCACCGACGATGACCCAAGCGCCGGGGCCCCAGGTGGTGGCGAAGAAGGCGATGTTCAGGCAGATGAAGGCGATCATGGCCCGGACGGCGTCCTGGTTGTTCGCCTCCTGGCGGCCGGCCGTCACGCCGATGATGGCGACGATGAACTGCATGATGATCATACCGGTGGCGCCGATGAGCAGGATAGCGCGGCGACCGAACTTCTCAATGGTGTAGAACGAGATCGGGGTGGTGAGCACGTTGACCAGAGTGGTGACCAGCGAGATCAGGAACGGGTCCGAGATGGTGCCCAGCTGCTGGAAGAAGGTCGTGCCGAAGTAGAAGATGAAGTTGATACCGGTGAGCTGCTGCATCATCTGCAGGCCAGCACCCAGGATGGTCCGGCGCAAGTTGCTGTTGCCCTTGAGGATGGAGCCCTGGAAGCAGGCGAGCCACGAGCCGACGTACGAGGTCTGGGGAATGGTCTGAAGCTCGTACTCGTGGTTGGCCACGATCTCGGCGAGCTCGTCCTTGATGAAGTCGGAGTCGATGGGCTGGCCACGGACAAACGCCAGATCCCTGGCGGCCTCCTCGAGCATACCCTTCTTGACGTGGTAACGGGGAGACTCCGGCAGCAGGAACAGACCGGTGCCGAGGATGAGGGCCCACAGGAACTGGACGCCGATGGGGATGCGGTACGAGCCCGAATCGGACCTGCCCTGAGTGCCGTAGACGACGCAGTTGGCCAGCAGGATACCGATCGTGATGCAGAACTGGTAGCCGGAAACCAGCGCACCACGGACCTTGCGGGGAGCAATCTCGGACATGTACAGAATGATGATGGCCGAGATGAAACCGACACCCAGGCCGGCAACGAGACGACCGAAGACGAAGAGGACCTCCTGGCTGGTGCTAGCAATCTGCATGATGCAACCGACGCAGAAGATAGCGCAGCCAGTGATGATGGTGGGCCGACGGCCGATGTGATCAGCGACATCACCACCCTACGCGGGAAATAAACACCGAGTATTTTGTCAGTCTTTCTTCAATTTACGACGCGCGAACCGTCGCGCGGGAGACCCTTTAGAGAGAGAGGGAAGGGGCCAACCTACAATGAGAGCACCGAAGAATGTACCAGCGGAGAGAATTGAGGTCATCAGCGACTTCTGGTGATCAGGCAGGACGAAGCTCTCCTTGGGAACGCCGATGGGTAGCTTGGTGCTGTAGTCGTAGTCAATGCCGGTGTAAAGCGTGATGAAATACGGCATGCCCAGCACGCCGGACATCCAACCCTGTTTTGGTGGAAATAGCCCGCGGTCAGTCAAGTAATACTCTCAAAGTGCTAACCGGAGCCGCCGAATTGAACGCAGCTAGTCGGTCAATAGGTGGGAGGATCGCGACTTACGGTATCATAGCCAAAGAAGATACCGCCGAACGAGGCGAAGGCGCAGATCAGGTAGGCCTTGAAGGTGACGGGGGCCTCGATCCTGGCCAGATCAGCCGTGCCCTGGATCGTCTCGATTCCGCCGCCGCCCATCTTGCCGGTGTTGGACGACGAGGTGTATTGTGGGATGTTTGTGGTCGGGAGACGAGAGGCTTGTTTGGCGTTTGACTGTCAGTGGCGCCTTGGTCGAAAACCTAGAAGAATGGCAGCCCTTTTAGGGTGGACAGATGACGAGCTCGTGAAGAGGAGGGACGGGAGGAAAGAGAGAGTCAGGCAGTAAGGGTCGAAGGTACGGTGGTGGACTTATATAGGCTACCGCGGAAGGAGGTAACCGCGACTCTTCCTGCGTGTGGGGAGCGAGCCACTTACATGCGTGCAGTACGAGGGTTGCTTGTCAGGTCTGGGGAGGTGACCACGACAATATGCTAAGGTTTGTACCCCAGTGGTATTCGACGCAATGGGCAGGCGTTCTGGTAACTTTCTGGCCTTTGCTTCAAGCTTGACTGTGGTAGGTACCAAGGTAGCTCCGCACGCCGAAGTCAAGTGGTATTGGGTCGCCCCAGCATCCGTGACATGAGGGGAACAAACGGTACGCAAAGAGCGGGACAGGGGCGGCCGTTTGGTAAATTAAGCCGCGGGCTGTTGGGTTGGGAGCTTGGGATGAGTGAAAAACTGTGGACGTGAGATCGCCTTTCTCTGGGGAGACCGATGACTGGTACCTCGTGGTTCGTGCAAGGGAAGGAAGTACCCTGGAAAGAGGAGGAAGAAGGGAAGGTACGAAGGAGGTACGAAGGGTAACCCTGCGATCCACACATTCACCCATCCGTCGTCGTTTCCTTCCATCTCTTCATCACGAAAACATGCACACATGCTCTCTCCACCAGCTCCCTCCACTAGCTCCCTTCAAGCTTCTCCAACTTGCGAGCTCGGCCCCATTCACGGGCGGTTGCAACATTGCCCAGTCTCGCAGACACAGCGCGGTTACCTGGGCAGTTACCTGGAGAGGCAAGGGATGTTAGGGAGCAAACCGCCTCCCCCGCCTCCCCGTCCTGCATCAAGCAATTCGTACCTGTGACCTGCTCCTCCGGACACTAGGGCAGCCATTGAGGCCGCGCAACTCGCCGACGGGCCTACTACAGCACAAGATGGTGTGCGGAGGGCAGAATGGCCTTCCTGCTCCGAGTGGGCGAGTGGTGTGGTCCGGAAACCGGGCAGATTGATTGCGAGCAACGATGCGCCTCTGCTGCTTTCCGTTGTAAGTACCTCCTCCGCTCACCTACCTCAGCACTCTGTACATATAATATATGGCGGGTGCCACCTGTCTGGTGCCAGCAAAGAGTGCGCAAAGGCAGGTACCCATAGCACCTGGCCTCACTTGTGCAAGGATAGAAAGGCAGGGGGAGGAAATGGGAGGATGTACAATCGTATGTACATACTGTCAGAAGGAGGGAGACGAGTGGACCACTGAAAGGCTCGTGGCGACTGGGAAGGGGAGGACTGTGGAGGTGCGACGTGAACGACATGGATGGGGAACCTCACAAGAACGCCTCCTTCGTCACCATCACCCCGGCTTCAGGCAACTCTCCGAATCCACAGGCACGTTGGCTCCAACATGGGTTGCGCTAAAATAGAAGAGAGAGAAGAAGAATGCGTTGATGAAAAGAGGAAGCGGGCAGGTGACCTGTTTGTGGGCTCTCAGTTGGTTCTGAGCAAGGAGAGTTATCCATCACCTAATCAAAGCCCGGGTCCAGGTGAGGTAAGGGATGTTGGTGTTTGGCTGACCTCGAGTGTGCTCGTTGTCAGACGCCTCGCCGGCGGGTGCTTGCTGCCGCCAATGACAGGTATTTTGGCCGTCGTTTCTTCCAACCCTCCCTCTCATTATCGCTATCACTATTCCCTTCACTTTCTTGCCCCGGATAGCAGAATTAGTGAGGAGGGGGCCTGTGATTCCATTCTCTCCTCATTCCCTCTTCCCCTCATCTTCTCCCTTTCCGGGGTGGTCGCCTTCGTGGTTCATTCGTGGTTCATTCCCAGTTTCCCCAAGCTAGCCAAGCTGGGAACGCTCCTTCATTGGCCGCTAGCACTGGCAGGATTCAAGCTCGTCGTCGCCGACCGGGCCAGGATGGCCGTCCGTTGTCCAGGATGGACGTTGCGCAAGCAAAAGGCCGTGGCCGAATGGCAAGGTCCCGCAGGAGGCAACCCTGACACCCGACAATAAAAGGGCCGTTTCCAGCAAATTTTGTCTGAGGACAGCCAGGCAAGCAAGGCCCTCCAAGTGGAGTTTCGTGGTCTGCGCTCTGCACAGTCTGCAGGCGTCTGTTGTGGGGTGGAGGGTGGTTGGGTGCCGAGGGTGCTTCTCACTTCCGGCAAACGTCTAGCAGAGATCGGCCTTGGCCTGGGACGACAGGATTGCGGAAATGCAATGCAGCGATGGATCGAAGAAACGCCTCGCCTTTTCTCGGTGCTTTCCCCTCCCTCCATCAGAATCTAACCCTCCTTCCCCACAGCGACTTTCCCCAAATCCCCTGCTGACCCACCTCTTGATCGATCTTGCCGGACCGGCGACAGCCCGCCCAAAGCGCCCCAAAACGCCTGGGGGAAGGTGATGTGTGGAGAAGCACAAATGTGCGCTAACTCGCCAAGTTCCGTCCTTCAACGACGCACCACTTCATCTCCATGTGTCTGTGCCGCGCAACTCGGCAGTCCACGGAGATGGGGTATGTATGTCGTAAAGACCACCTGCTAGGTAGGTGTTGTACTTCTGCTTGCACTGCGGGCATTTCCGGCGTCAATTTACCACCTGCCTGCTCACCGTCTTTCGGAAGGACCTCTCCCTCACTCATCATCCCTTGTTCATCCCTCATCCAGCCGCATTCCAAAGTTCCAGCATTCCAGGTGGCTCGCACGGGAGAAAGCAGGAGGTGAGGGAAGCGAAAGAATGAAGAGGAAGACTACATCGTCGACGGTACAGCATGCACGCATCTATCTGAGGGCGGAGTTATTCCAATTGACCGGGAAAGCGGCCGTAATCTGCATGTTCGAGTTTGTTTCCCCCTTATCCCTCCTCGCTTCTGTATCTCGCATAGTGGTTGTCAGCTCTAGCGGCCTCGAAATATGCAGGTATACAACTATAGTGTGAATTTATATCTGACCGATCCATTCCTCCTTGGGTTTTCATCAGGGCGATTGAGTGATACGATTCAGCCTGTGGCCGGCCTGGCGGGAGACGGAGATACGATACATGGACTGTAGATCTGGGAGCAGGAAAAACGGCCTTTCTCAACGACATCTCGGCACATGCAGGCTTTCCCCGTCTGCCCCGTCTGTGGCCAGGTGGCAGCACAGACCACTCCGATTTAAGGCCGAGCCCAAGAACGAATCAGCGGCAGGACAAATAATAGTCCTCATGCTGTAATCGATTTCCGCGGAATGAGAAATGCACACACTGGAAGCAGCAGCATCACCAACAAGCGACCGAGGCGACATGACACTGTCAGGGAGAGGCGCAATGGCTACCTAGGTAGTCGTGGAAGCGCCCTGATGTCGGAGCTCATGGACGCGGAAACAAAGTCTGGGCCCCATCGTCTGGGGTCGATGCTAGCTTGGCCCCATCACGTCTGCCCTGGTTGTAGTTCCCCCTCGAGTCTCCGCCCATCATATTCCTTATTAGCTGCTTGCCGCAAGACCAATTCCCCATATCTCTAAATCTAGGTAGGCATGGTAGCGGGCCACCCCGAGAACCAGCGGATGTCTTCTTCTTGCCTAGAACGGGTGCGGCCACGCGAAGCACCGCTCGCCCAGGCTTGCCCAACAGGACGGACGAGAGAGACGAAAGAGGGATGGAGGGTGGAGTGCGCCGGCGGCCGAGTCGGGGCTTCTTCTGATGAATCTCGTGCTTCGACAACAAGGGACAGAAAGATCGAGGTCCTCTCGTCAGCACAACGGCGCCGGCATGCTGCCGTGGAACGCACGCCCAAATTCTATGCCCCTTTGTTGGCTCGGGGCAACTTGGGTCCTGACTCCTGATGGTCCTCGTCCAACCCTCGTCCGCTCTCGGGGTCCTGGCAAAAAGCCCGTCTGTATGCCGCCTTGGAAGCTCATGCGTCTGGTTTCCCATTATAGGTAGGTACACTTATAGTAGTTAGTCCCACATACCGCATATACCCACAAACTCTACCTAGCTTCCATCTCGACGGCGCCGACCGAACGACCGTTGCAAGCCGGCGTTGCGTGAGGCTTGGTATACCCAACACCCTGACAAGGCGAGGCGCAGGTCACGATCGATTCCCTGACTCCGACGCCGCCTCGTGACCGGAAGAGAAAAAAAGAAGGAAAAGAAGGAAGATTGAAGCGAGCAACGACAAAAAGGAACGACAAAAGAAGGACCCGAGTATCAGGCCGTTTTGGGTGTACTGACATCCACTAGAATCCACAGGCACCCACACTGAAGCACACTGAAGCGTTCGAGACTCGCCAGGTGACCCCGCAGAATGCCCGAGTCATTTTGTATGAGAGGCCCAAATCTGGAGGTTGAGGCCGCGCTCGGCCCGATAACATGATGGGAATGCTCTGGAAACAGGGCGCGCGCCAGCAAAGCAAGAGCAGGAGTACGAAAAGACAAGTTGAGGGAAAAATAAAGAATTGACCGAATTCTTCACAACTCGACAATTTCTAGACTCCTCCACGGGGTCGCCCCCATTCCCCCATATGACAAGTGCTTGCGACGCCATCCGTCGCAGGTCGCTCCAAGACGCTGGAATTAGCACACCGTTGGTAGTCACGGGAACTAGACCACCTCGGCCAAAACGCGGCGCCTCCATTCTGTCAGCTCTTAGTTAGCGCCTCACGTGTCGATGGCGTGTAAGTGGTAAGTAGGGAGAGATTTCGTTTTCGTTTTGACTAATACTACAACTAGGAAAATATACGACGGCACGGGGAGAGAGATACTACCTCTATGTAGTACATCCATGGTACATAGGTAGGTGTTTCTTTCCGAGGCTCATAGGGACGTAATTGAGCCGTCGCCGAATCCGAGGCTATCTCGAAAAAAGACATCAATTATCACAGGATGATGAAGATGCATGCATGCACACAGATGTGCGAATCTCGCCGAGGTCACCGATGTGGCAACGAGAAAGAAAGTCGACTAAAGTTACCTACCTACAGGTACCTACCTACCTACCTTACCTACCCCGTCCATCGGTCTGCTCCGCCGCCGTCACGTCATGACCGTCCATCACCGCTTTCCACGGGAATGGTTCTTGGGCCCAAACCGTGACCTGTAGTTGGTTGATGGTGAGGCGCGACTCGTCTTTTCAGGGACATGGTTAGATGTACGCCAAGGACGCCCGCCTCTCTAGACTAGAGTCGAGGCTCTCTGACCTCTCACTGTCCTAGTATCTTCTACACATTCTCTTTGTCATGCCAATTTCAAGACAGCCAGCAAGCAGGACGGCAAATAGTAGTAGCGTCTAGACACGGCGGCGGAAGGGACTGGTGATACGCCAGCCGACCACTCCCGCTCCCCGCTCGCAGCCGCCACTCTTACAATGGTCTTGATTTTCGGCAGCCCGGCTGTGATCGTCCCCAGCTCCTGTGGAGAGGCTTCGAGAAGAGGAGGGAGAGGAAAGAGACATATGGAAGGAGTCCCACCTTTTCTGACGGCAAGGCTTGCCGCGTGGGTGTTCCTGACACAACTTCATTCCAAGCTCTTATCGACACTTGCTTGGCAAGACAGGTTGTGGCTGCCTGTGCCCTCTTCACCACGGCGACAACTGCAGTGACGATTTCCCCGGACGTTCCCCCGCACTCTGAGAGAACACAGCCGAGCTATCAATGGTAGTGGCTTCGCCTGATAGAAACATCGCACGATACTGTGAGTCTCCTCTAGATAAATCCCGGTTCCCCGTACAGGCCCAAGCGACAAGTGCGTAGATGATGCCCTCATTCCTATGGCTTTGATCTACTGCCCTGAGCTTTGTGGGAGAGATTGAAATCCGAGGGATGCGTCTCGCTAGATGTGGGAAGGGATGTACTTGATGTAGGGTATGGTAGGCACCTCGGTGCCAGTCTTTCAGCCACCCGTCAAGCGCACGCTCTCTACAAAGACGCGTGGTTGAGCAAGGGACCGTAAAATACCAGAAACTTCTGGTCATTATAGAACTTTGGAGGATCCGGTCTGTCTTCCTGCTATCAGCCTCTCATCCAAAGCTGGCTCAGCCTGCCAGGGAAAGATGTGTCGAATCCCGTGCCACTCTGCGAGCCTGCCGCCCGCAACAGCAGCTTTCTACCCGCAACCCCTGCGTCCTTGGCCAGATACAGCCTGATCAGGCCCCCGCTGCCGTCGTGCCTGTGAGCCATGCCCCAACAGCGTCCAACGCTGATGATGCCATGGCTGGGGAGCTGGGGAGGGGTGATCGCAGGTCTCGGTCGTTCTCATAGTCACAGACACATTGGGCGTAACCTCACCTACCACGCGGATGCCCGGCTGTCCGATGCTGGTCGGTCAGCACCTTAGCTGTAAGACAAACCCGTGTCGAACCCTAGGAGTTCCCGGACCGCACTCCGAGACCGGACGAACGACTGCGGAGACGTCCATTTCGGGCCCGGGACCAGCCGAAAGGTAGTCACACGAACGCGGGCGTAATGGACACAACCAGGTCCGTGTCTGTGTGTCCAAGGTGGCCTCCGAGTCGGCACGGAGGCCTACGCCCGTTCCTCTTTCGTCAGTGATACCACCGAGGCGACCAACAGCTGGTCCTCCTACAAGCGATACTAGGGAAACTGGCGAACAGACAGCTGCACTCGCAGATTGAGGACGGTTCCGACAAAGTTGGAGAAAACAGGACCATAGCCTGGATGAAAATGAAATGGAAGATGGTGTGACTTGGAACCTTGGGAACCTGGGAACTCTCCATAAACCAGTACCGGGAGGGGTCGCGATTTGAGGACGCCGTAGTGGCCACATAACCGCGCCCGGTGCCGGCCTGCCGTTGCACGGATGCTCAAAAGTCGGGCATGATGATCTGCCCGCCCGGACATCACCAAATCAGTTGGTACGCCGATAGGTGTGGTGATAGGACGGACTGGCGCGTCGCCCTACTCGACCCGGATGCGAATAGCATAGATAGGGTAGCTGCACAGGGGCCGTTGTCTTTCTGGTGGTGGCACCCGCCTCTCCGGCCTCTCGACCTCCTATCCTATCCACGGACCGCCATCATGGGATAGGCTCGTTGTACAAAGAAACGCCTCCAAGGAGGAGTCCGCTTTTCTTTCTGTTCAAAGAGGCAAGGCCTCTGAGACGAGTGCCCATGCGATCCTTTCCGTACCTGCTCGAGAGCAGAGATGAGGTGCTCGCTGCCGGGGCGGCCAACGCAACTCTCGCCCTAACTAGGTACCTGCATGTAAGTCGGTGGGAGTTCCGGGCTTCACCCACTTGGGGCCACGCCACACGCCAGCTGAGTAGGTATCGAGGTAGGCCACTTAGAAAGAGAGAAGGATAATAGTTCGCGGTGACGACGATCGCAAGAAGACAGATGACAAGTCGTATCCCTGGGCTTCGTCTCACTACAGCGACTTAACCCGTTGATTCGGGGACATCATACATGTGCACCTCCGACAATTTGTCCCGCTTTGATGGCTTGATGACTTGATGGCTGATGACTGATGTGGATAAGCGAAACCAATGCGCAAGGTTAGCCGGCGTCTCGCCGCATCGCGCCTGTGATTGTGATTCTTACCTCTCCCCCAGCCGTATCTGGGTACCAATCTGGGTACCAATCTGGGTACCAATCTGGGGCCAACCTCACCCTCCCCTTTGTCCTCTACCTGCTAGCAGGTAGGTAGGATAGGATAAAAGTTCGGAACTATCGAATGAAGTGTGTGTGTGTTTAACGTTGCAACGTGAGGAAGTGTGGGAGCCCAGCAGTTGCTGATGAAACGCAACTTAGTCCGGCCCGGGTGTTTCCCACGCGAAAACTGATCGGTTCTTGTGGGCGTCCAATGGTGCTAGTCGGTCTCACCTACCCGCGGGCTAGTGGCTTCGGAGAGGTTTCTCAGCCAGCTTGATCTTAGTGGCGGGTAGGGCAGATAGATGATAGACACCTACCAATGAAGTAGGGCGCCTGGATGGGGAATGCTGGATGGGGAATGCGCGAGAAAACGCGTGAGCGGCACGCGTCTCGGGAAGTGCGGGAGGTGTGAGACACAAGGACGATCCGGCAGATCAGCCACCCACCCACCTTTTCCCTTCCGTCGGAAGAGACAAAGCGGGGGAGAGAAGGGAGGGAGGAGGGTTTGTTTCACAGGTTGCACTTCCCGACCATGAACGGCTGATCGACTCCCATATCACGAGAGGGATAGGAGCAAATACGCAAATGCTGGATGTCATATGGATCTATCTGTCTCTGGGGGCTAGAGAATTAGAATATAGAGGGCCAGATTTGACTTGAGCCTCCTTTTATGGGTAATAGACAATAGAACATGCGGTATATAAACGAGATCAAAACCTCAAGAGAAGAGAACAAAGAAACGCAGAAAAAAGGCAAACGAAATAGGTATCTCGCATGAACCCAATCCCAACATCAAAACACTCCGCAACGGGGACCTCGCTGATGTCCCCCCTCCTCCTCAACTCCCTACTGTAGATCTCGTCTCATTCCGGGTAGGAAGGAAAGAGAGAGAAAGAAGAGAAACAAAATCACCAAGCCAGCCGCGATATGGTTCGAAGATGCATGCATATAACTTGTTGCAATGGTTGGCGCGCGAGCACCATGTAGAAAAAACTTTCCCCAAACGCGCCGGGGCGGCCCGACAGGTGCAGGCCCCAGAGTCAGATATATAACACCCAACAGAACGCAAAAAGAATAAGGTAGACGAAGCAGGTAGGTAGGCGGTGGATATCGAGGTAGTCGGGGCGTGAATCGTAAGGTCAAGAGTATGGTGGCAGAGAGGTAGGTAGGTAGTTGGTTTATTGGGTGGTAGGTTAGGTAGGTAGGTAAGTAGGTAGGAGGTCAGGTTGGCGGGTAGAAGACGTCGCGTAGAAGAGGGTCGTCGAACAATCCCCCACCCCCCATCCCTCTGGCCGGCTTCTTCCGTCGTGTCTCGTAACTCATCGCATGCAACCACCAAAGCGCTGGCTCATTAGAAATTTTCTTTTTTCCCGTATTCCTCCAGCAGCCTTGAGAGCCCACAAAATGATGAGCCCCATGCCGTCCGCGCAGATTGATTCGACTGTTGTCCTATAGGAGCGCGAAGGCGAGGACGGCGCCGGCGAGCGCCAGGGTGGCGCCGCCCATGGGAGACGTGGCGATGGCGCCGCTGGTGCCCACCTGGGTGCTCGAGGTTTGCGCCGAGGTCGAGCTGGTCTTCGGGGTGTAGGTAGAGTTGGAGCCGGTGTAGGTGGGCAGCGTGGCCTGGGCCGAGACCGAGCTTGAGGTCTTGGCGGTCACGGTCTTGTTCTTGGAGTACGAGGAGCTGATGCTGGACGAGGATGATGTCGATGATGAGGACGAGGACGTGGTGGACGTAGTAGTCGGGACGGGGGTCTGCGAGGTGAGCGAGCCCGAGACACCCTTCGCAGCAGCGCACTGCTCCAATGTCAAACCCGCCTTGCAGCAGAGCTGGCTGCCAGACGCGTTTCCGGCGCAGTAGTAGCCCGCATCACAGGACACTATTTGGCCCATCCGTTAGTATCTACCAGGTAGCTATAACCATCGCACATATCTTGTGACGCATCTCGCGACGCTTGGGACTGGAGACTTACTGCCAGCGCCGCCGGGGCAGCACACCTGCGCGGCCTTGGGGTTGTAGCAGTGGATCGAATTGTCCGTCGATGGGCACATCTGGTATCCGTCGCCACATGCCTCGGCGCAAGTTGAGCCCATCTTGCAGAAAGTCTGGGTCGGCGTGTAGCCCGTCTGGTCGCGCGGCGCAAGGATCCCGAACAATTCGCGGTTCGAAACCTGCATCTCGTGCTCAGCGGTAGCACGCGAGGCCACGGCGAAGAACGCCGCAGCGGCAACTGATCGGAAAAGCATCTCGAAATAGACGATGGGAATGCGATCGCGGTTATGCTTCGTTCTAGTCGTTGTGGACTGTGTTCGCGCAAACGAATGGCTTCTCGTCGGTTTCGCGTTTGGGTGGCGTTTAACGATCGTTTTTTGTTTTCTGTCGAGTGCGAGGGAAAAAGAATAATTCAAGCGCAGCTCGTCGTCAAATAACCAATAACCGTCAGGTTGACCGGGTGAAAAACTTCAGCAGTAAATGAGTGGATAGAGCACAAAGACTCCGATAGTGAGTGAAAAGAAGGAGAAAATGGCCGTCGAAGAGTGACGATGCAGATATGTTGAGGCCAAAAGGAGCGGAGAGGGAAAAAAGAGAGATGTCACAATGCTGCACAGACGCCTTTTGGGGGGGGAAACAAGATAAATAACGAATGAGTGGCTCACTTGCGCCGCTGCAACAGGGCAAGCCTTCACAGTTTCTTTCTTGGTCCTTTCTCTTGGGTGGCTCGGCAGGCGTTCTAAGAGATTAGGCGACCAGGGGCCGGCGTAGCAACTGGTTGGGGAGCACAGGCATGCGCGGGCTAAAAGTGGGCTGGCAAAGAAACCTCCTTAATCTTAAGGACTCTCCCAAGCCATTTCTGGCATGTACCAATAGTCCGGGCTCGATGGAAATATATCTCAACTCGATAGTCTCTTTGTCCCGGCCTTCACCGTCAATTCGGCCAACAATGGCCTCCTGAGGACCGGACCGTCGAGGACCGTCGACAAAGACCCGACCGCTTGCATGACTGAAAGAGGACTCATCATTGCACCGGCGGCGTACGAGGCCTGGACCCATTGAAGCCTTCAACAATCTTGCTCGACTTGGGTCGAAGAATCAGAGGCCATGTTGGTCACTTATCCCAATCCGTCAAGATGTACATCATGAGCCACCCACTTGCCGACAACCCAAGGCGTGGCGCCCAGAGGCGCGGTGGAGGTTCAAGTTCACCGGGATAAAAATGTGCTTGCCCGCCCACCACTTTCTCCTGATGTGCTACTCCTGGCTTCTTCCGTGCCGTCCGTTTCTTCCCATGTTTGTTGGGCTGGCCAACACTGGAGGCAAGGAACGGCGTGGCAGACCGCACGAGCGGCCGGGTCGCCGGAGGATCTTGTTTCGAGAGCGACGAAGCGATCATCATGTACCCGGGAACGAGTCGACGATGGGACACACCACTACCTGCTCCAAACCCCACGATGCCTTCATGCACAAATGGAAGATGCATTGACTTGCTGGCCGTGATTGCGGAAAAGGGGAGTTTAGATAAGAAGCGAGATGAGCGCAATGAAGCCCAAGATCTGCTGGCGCGGAGCAAACCTCCAAATCTGTGCGATGCTGGTGGACCTGCCCAAGCCGCTGCCGAACCAACGAGATCTTGTCGAAATCTCGACCGCCCAGAAACAAACACCATCAAACTTCACCATGAGGGATTTCTCACGCACGAGACCGAATGAATGCCCAACCAGAGCTGTCTGTCAGCCAGCTGTCTGCCGTGGTGAAAAAAACAGGGCAAAAAAAAAAAGGATCGTGAAGGAGTGGCTGCCCCTGTACCCGAGGCCATGCGTCTCCATGCACGATGACTGAATGGCTGCGCTGTTCCTGCGTCGTGCCTGCATCTGCCAACGCAGCGTTTAAAGAAAACACCTCAGACTGCCGCTTGGCGCTAGTCTAATTTGGAGATGAGGTGGGCACACCCGCAACGTGATTGGCCGAGCGCATCACCGCCGCAAATTTACCCAATGCAGCCGACGCCGCTTGAGCCACTCGCTGGGGTCCGTACCAGTTTCGCAAGCCGTGCTTCCAATATATGTAGGTGGTAGACAAGAAGTGCCTAGGTCGGGTGGTTGTGAACCAAAGAAACTCGTGATGTTGTGCTGTTGTGGAAGGGGAGAGTGTAGAGATGATTGTCGGTCAGAGGGCTTCGTGGCGCCTCTCGGCGCATCTCCCTCGCCTTGGTTTTTCCCCGTATACATATGGTCTCCGCTGGTGCTTCTAGAAGGGGCAGCTTGCTACACGCCTGCAGCAAGGCTCCGTCGCCATGTTCCTCAACGACCAACTACCAACACAACACGATATACGTAACCGTCCAGTAGCGTTGTGCAAACAAAGTAATTCCTCCTAACGAGGCGCAACGCGTTGTCCGACCATAAGACAGTCTGTCTCATTCTTCGGATTGGGCAAGACGCGCCACGAGTGATCATCCGTCTCAACATTCATCTCCCTCGTGCATACCCGTACCTTAGGCAGCTGTAACTATTCCGGGGGACTATCCCAAAATAACATCATCGCCAATAACAACAGGACATCGCCATCAACATTCTCACCATCATCATTCTCACCATCATCATCACGACAGCTTCTAAGCCGGCCAAAACTTCTCCAGAATGAAGGCCAGCCGAAACTCAGTTGCCGTCTTGAAGCGTGGAGTATTCAGCCGATTCCTATCCCTCCAAATATGATATCTCGAGATGTTGTAAACATTATAGCTCTCCCACTCCGCAAATGTTGATTTCCGTGCTAACCTGCACACCCTGGACGCAACCGAATGGTGCAGGCTTGGCAACATAATGGTCATACCCGTCACTCTTTCAGTGCGTACCTAGAGACTAGATACGTATCGGACACCGGACAACGGAAGTGAGAGGCGTCGTCAAAGATATTCGCCATCCACAGCCCTCATCTCCAGCAAATTAGTCACCGTTCGTCGAAGCTGAACCGTTGGTGCTTGATTCGTGGTTCTCGGAGAGTAAATTACTTCGGTTCTGTCACTAGTCTGCCTTGGGTAACATGCGGTGCATCCAGCTTCCGGACCAGGGAAGCGTGGATCTCCAGAGCCCGGACAAAATCATCGGGATGGCGGGCGGCAGCAATGGGCCGCCATAACAACCTTTCAGTTTCCTCCTTACATCCACTCCGGAATGCTGTCCCCCAAATTCCGAGGAATCTACATTAAAGTCTACCTTGCCCTACATTGTTCCAAGGGGCAACCGTACCTTATTAAGTTCGGTGACTTCCCCGCTGAGGGTCAGACTGCAACAGAAAGAGGTGCATGAGTGAATTACTGTCGAGGCTCCGGAGCAAGACAACACGGGAGAAAACTGTTTGTTGTCACGGCGGCGGTTCACTGTCGGAGCGAGGGCATGTCCGGCTGAATCCTTGTGATGACCGGAGGAAGGCAAACACCTGCTCGGCACAGATCAGATCCATCGAAAAAGAATGAAGCTCTCCCCCGGTTCAACTTGTAGAAAGGGACCAGTTGCAATGAAGTAAAAAACCACGGCGAATAAGTCACCCTGAGCAACCATCACCCTAGGAAGAAGCTAGCTAGCCTCGGCAACTTGAGAGTCAAAAAGAACGCAGCAAAACCCGCAAGATACTCTACAGAATCTTAATTATACAAGTGATTATGGTCGAGAGGTTAGGGGGGTCAAACTTACTGCGCTAATATGAAAACGACAACAACGAATTAGAAGGAGAAGTGTAGGCGGGTGAGTTGGCAGGATGTGTGTGGTTGAGACGACCCGGCAAGACCGACTGAAAAATGGCTGTCATCAAGCCAACATAAACTCCCTCCCAAAGAGTCCAACGTTGGTGTTTGGGGGCTTGGGGGAGAAGAGAAGACCAAAAAAAAAGGAAATAAAATAATAGATGCCCTGATAGAAGACCCGATAAGAAGCAAGGTAAAAAAGCAAACTCCTTTCGGGGTGAGAGTCCTTCAGGGAAAGCAAATAAGGCTAAAGCAATCTGGTTCGGGACTCCCACAGCGCCGCCCGCCTGTGTCCGAGCCGAAAAACAGTGAACACCCGCCGAGGATATCTGGCCAGCTCCTCTCCCCTTTTCCCCCTTACTCTTTTTTTTTTCTTCCCCCGTCCCCGTCTCATTTTCCGGCACTTAATCCAGCCAGCCAGCTCATTCCGTACCACACACACTCACACCCAACACTCGTCGACACACCGACATGCCGACACGCCGACACGCCGACACACACACGCACTCAAGACAGACAAACAGGCAACTCGCCCGCTCCGCTCCCATCAGAGTTCAACGCCCTCCATCTTGGCGATCCACTTGTTCATCTGCGCGTACTTCTCCTCGAACGTCTTCTCGAGCTTCTCGCACGCGGCCCACATCGGGTCGCGCTTGGACCAGTACGTGTAGCAGTTGGTGAAGATCTGGTGCATGTCCCTGAGGAACTCCTCCTCGCTGACGTACTCCTTCCGGTCCATCTTGCCCTTCATGGTGCCCAGGTCCATGGGCTTCTTGATGCGCTGAAGGTAGTCCGGCACCTCGTCCCGTATGGGGTCGACGGGCTCCTTGAAGGGGCCGACGAGACGCGTCCAGAAGCCTGAGAGACGTTTCGGTAGAAAAGAGTGTGTATTGGTCAGCTTTTCCTGCACCACCACCACCGCGGATTGAAATCGATTTGGGGAAATGAACGGGACAAGGGAAGGGTTGGGCGGGGGGAAGGTGGGCTTCATCCACGAGAAAGACAAAGGAGAGGTGAGAGACTGAGTGTGTGTGGTTGTTATTCACTCACCTGGGCCACTAAGCATTCGCGAGAGGAGATCGGCGCAAAAGTTCATCTTCTGGTCGGTGGAATACGGGTGTTCCGACATGAGGGAGTTATTAGTCGTCCTACGTTTCGGAGCCGGTGCTGGTTTGGATGCCGCCGGGACAGGTAGAGAGGCTCGTGACTTCTTCGCCGGGCCGGACGCTCGCTGCGCATGACCGTTGGGAAGCACGTCCGAATGCCGTTGCTTTTTGCTCTGTCTGGAGGGTCCCGGGGCGGCGGCCTCCTCGATATCGTCCGAGTCTAGATAGTGCACATTTTTGCGGCTGCCGCTGGGGGTGGAGGCGGTGTGGTGCGCATTATGGCGGGACGCGGCCGGTGACATCATACCGCCGCCGCCGAGGCCGGGGGAGACCTCCATGGAGCTCATAGCAACGACCAGCTCGCTCAGGACCGTCTGGGGCAGGGAGCGGGCGAACTCGGCGCGAGAGTCGGAAGAGCGCATATACTCGGCCGCCCACTCGAGCAGCAGCTTGCGGATCGAAGAACCCTCCGGCGTGTCCTGCCAGACCTGCACCAGCAGCGGCGTGGCGGGGATGTGAGACGTGATGCGACGGCACTCGGTCATGGCCTCCAGGGTGCGGTCGCAGAGGCCGTCGACGCCCAGCTCATGGCCGAGCTTCCAGACCCCGATCAGGACCTCGTATGATGGCAGGTTCTCCGGCTTGGGGAAGACCTGGCCGGTGTACAGGAAGTTCTGGGCGCACGCAAAGACCTCGGTCGGTGTCGTGGGGAGGTTCACTACGTGCTCGATCTTCTCCTGCTGCTCCTTGGCGAAGTGCTCTCGGAAGTATCTCGACCTGGCGCAGAGGAAATCCTTCTGAATGCCAAACGGCTGCTCATCGGGGCCGACAAGAATGATGACAAAGATGGGGTGAGCATCACTGCATCAACCGACGCGCCCATGGGTTCAGCGGTTCAGCGTCAGTGTACGTCCACATAGTAATCCTAAGAAGTGGCAACGGCGGGAAGCTTCATTTCATACAGCCATGAGAACTCGGTCGCGGGCTCATCAACATCGATGGCAACTGCCTTGCCGTTTACATCACCGTTGGGCGCCATGGCGTCGTCGTCTGCCGGCATGATGAGAAGTCTTTGGTTAGTGGAGTGAGCCTTTCCAGATTGAGATGAAATGCCAGAGCACTTGGGGGCTATGCTGTAGTCTGAGGTCGATTCCTCTGATGGCGGTTTGTTGAGCAAGAGAATCCAGAGCTCAGCCGCAAGGACAGCATGCATCGATGGTGAGATGCAGATGAGTTATCGGTCTCATGACGAGTGTCCCTCAGAAGTGACAGGAAAATGAAAACAAGACAACCCTTCACTTCAGAGAAGTTGAAATGCTAAATGAACATACCTTCACTTTGAAAACAGCAGAGGAAACGATCAGGTGAGATGCTTCAGATGAGCGCGAGCTCTCTCTCACGAGGCTTCACGGCAAGCTCAGCCGAGAAATCGATGGTGAATGAATGGGGTGAAAAACCTTTGAGATGAGACCCCGATAACACAGTAATGGAATCACTGCAGGTTGACGTGATGTGTTTGATCCGCTCAAGCAAAACCCAGAGAGCTACAGCTAAATCTTCAGGGCCTCAACGACTGGCAACGACTCACCGACGCCCTCTGTTCTCATGAGACTGGGCTTCTTCTTCGGCGTCAGTCGGCCGTGGTTGCTGTCGAATTCACCAACCTCTTTCACTGGTGGACTGTCCGAGTGTCAGATGGCCCCTGCTTCATTCATTCAACCACCTCCCCACGCGATCGAGCGTGGTAAGTAAAGCCACAGCAGTGAGGGTGACATTTCCAGCGAGCTGGCGATTTCAGCCACACCAGGACAAATCGTCCATGGTCCGTGCACCTCCCGTCCGATAAGGCGGGGAAAAACCACCGATTGTGCAACAGCACCTCCATCGTGGTCCTCTTCCACTTCACCCCACCCCCGCGATTTCATCAGCTTCCCAATGTGGTATGTTAGAGTGAACAGCGAATCGAATTGGAGAGACTGAGAGAAAACTCGCCGTCTCGGCCGGGTCGTTGTCCTCTTATGGAACGAGAGGTACCGATGGTCTCGGACGGCTCTCCGATCGGGATGCATGCCATGAATCGCAGCGAAGACGATGCCCGCTCCACGCCCAGGCTTTAGAATTTGAATTCACCTGATTCGTCGCACTCGCATTCGGCTGGACCATCACGCCGGCTGACGGTTGGCACACACGTGTCCACCATGGTGCGTACGCAAGCCTCAGAGCCTCGCGCGTACCTGTAGCCAATGGCATTTCGGGAACTATAGAGTATTCACCGAGTTGCAGGCCAGCTGAAAATGCGACTCGACGAGGGATCAGACGGCTTAAGGTCCGGAGGCCTCGCCCTATCATAGACCTCATCTCATCATCCAAGTTTTTCACCATCAACCGTCTTACGGCTGAATTTTCACTAAGCAGGGCTGCCCTCCTAGCGTTTGAAGTACTGGACACTGAAGACGTACCGTTTGCAAGAAAGCCTGACCCGGGCCAAGGGATCGCCTTAGGCGAGACGTCATCACCACCCTTCTCACGTAGGCACAGCCAGCTGTAAAGATATAGAGGTGGACCTCCCTACCTACCATCCGCTTGGTGTCCATCTTCGCTGCGCATATCACTTCACCTCACCAGAAGGAGAAGAAGTAGATCACCGGAAGCAACAGCCGTAGCAGATGGGCTGCAACGAGTCCAGAGAACACCGTTCGTCCAGAGAACGCCGCTCGTCCCAACGCCCCCCCTCCTCACCCTCCTCCTCCAACGCGTGGGACCGCGGGCGTGACACCCAAGAGGAGGCGTTCCCTCTAATCCGAGACCGACACTCTTCTTCTGCCGCCGCCGCCGCGTCCAACAACATGGGCCAGCCATCATCAATGCCCAGCGGCGGCGCTCCAGGCGGCTACCGCCACCCATCCTCCTCCTCCTCCTCCCCCTTCCCAGCGATCGGACTATCCTCCTTCTCCGCCATGTCCTCACAGCACTCGCGCCTCATCCTCGAGCTCCTCCCCTTCCGCGACACCGACGCCTTCCACGAGTGGCTCTCGGGCCCCATGGTCTCCGGCTCGTGGGCCGAGTTCTGCCGCGACTTCCAGAGCAAGCACCCGCACGAGGCCGAGGTCGACAAGGCGCGCGCCGCGCAGGTGGCGCGCGACCACATCAACGGCCGCACCCCAAAATACCTCGTCTACCACCCGGACAAGGAGGGGTGGACACAGGAGGACCACGTCGTCCGTTTCATCGTCGCCGTCGTGGCGGACAACATGCTCAAGGGATTGTGGGGCGAGGGGGAGTGGAAGAAAAAGGGGTTGGAGATCACCAAGGCCGTTTACGAGGTCCTGAGCTTCCTGAGGACGTCGAGCGTGGCGGTTGCGGCTGTCGAGCAGAACCCACCTGGTTATAGTGACTGAGCGCCGAGGGAGCAGATCGTTTTCTTTCTCACTTTCTTTTCTTTCTTGTCGTATCCTTTTTGCTTGAACGTTAGTGTCATCTTGAGATCCGTCGTTAGTTTTGGTGTTGGGGGATGTGTGATCATACTAGTGATACCTCTTTCTGTCTGGGGGATGCTTTTCTCTCTATACGTGTATGTAGTAAGCTTAGCGCAAGAGGCTGGTAGATATTGTGTCACATAAGCTATATGGTTTCCATTGTGTACGATGTCGGGTTAGCTACTGAGAAGGGATATGTGATGCTTGTTAAGAGAGGCCGACGACACGAAGTGCAAAGCGAGGATCGCCATAGAGACCAGGTGCTCAAGGCTGGTTGGGCTTGAAGGCTCACGCAAAGGGGCAATTCGAGCGAGGGTGGTAGAAGAGTCTCAATACCCATGTCAAACTCTGAGACTGATGAGCAAAACGACTAGTCACTCAGCAAGATGTAGGCCATGCGGATCTCTTTGCGCCGAGGCCCCGCGGCTCTACTCGTCAAAGAGGCGGAGAGCTCTTCTCGGCTCCGGTATGCGCTGTGTCGGTGTTTCCTCGATGTTCATCCGCGTAGACTCCGGATCCCCCCTCCTTGGCCTTCCAGTCCATCCAACTCTAGAGGGGCTGTAAGCGCGAGAGGTACGCGCGCGGAAGTTATCCCCGTTCTCTCACGTTTGCTGTGGACTTTTGCGTGCTCAGACAGCGCCCCTCCCGAGATCGCCCGTACTCTAATCCTCCCCTTTTTGTCCCCTCTACGTGCCCTCCCGCAAAGTGGTGCCACCTCAATATCAGGGATCGACCCATGGCCCGGCTTAAAAGCGGATACGGATGCCCGATTTTTCTTCGGCATTCAACAAAGTTTAGCTCCCGAGCCGGATGTACCGCAAAACAGCTGCATCGCCCCTCTTTGAATAGAGCCCACTACTATAAAAAACGAAAAAATGACAACAAGAAAGAAAAAGAGATATTATTATTGGCGACATGCGTTGCCATTCGCGGCGGTCCCCGTTCGTCCCGGTGTCGTTGAAACATATACCAGAGAAGAACGACGAATGGGAAAAAAAAACCAAAAAAACCTGGAGGGCGGAGCAGAATACATGAGTTTGCTTGGACTTGCTTCCCCCACCCGTCCGCGGAGATTCCCCGGAGCGGAGAATCCCTCGAGATGGAGGGGCGGCCCCAGAAACATCGTTCGATGACGCACGGCAGGAGCCGGATTGTCGTTCGACAGCGGGAGGGGTTCGTCGTGGATTAATGTGGTAGGGGCGGGTGGTCTCGTTCACGGTGGCAGCAGGCTTGGAAATAGTATGTAGCATTCCACCAAAAACAGAAGTCCAAGGACTTCCATGCCTTTGCTACCTTACTCCAGTACTCAAAGTACATCTATGCACAAGCGTTGCGTCCTACAGGGCCGAGCACGCACAATTTCATCGGCCCATTACCGCGGGCGCGTGTGCACGCCAAGGTAGCAGCCGCGGGACTCCGTACAGTGGGAGACGGGAGGGAGGGAACAATGTCTTCATAGTGCCCTATCTCCACCACCCTAAGCTTTCTTACTACAGGTCTAGCGAGAGAGGTACCTCGTGCTTGATTTACTGCGCATATGATCTTCATACGGACCTCCTGCTCAACCGACCATTGGCTAAGGGGGGTTGGTTCTTTGCCGGAGTTATACCGAGACATGACTTATATCGACGGGAAGCATAAGTAAGCAGCATGTAGAAGGGGGGAAGAACAGTCTGCTGCAGCAGATATCGCATGAAAAGGGGAAGCATATCGTGTGTGCAGTGAGAAGCAAGTGTGGCCAATGCAAGGGACCCAGCTCGCGGCAAAGTGACCCCACACAGCCTCATCGTGAGGCGGGGGAAATGAATAAGGAACGGTCTAGATGATGTGCATGTGAGCTGCGGACCGTCCTGGCGCCGTAGCTAGCTGCTTAGAGATTCTTTGGGGGTAGGAAATGTGCTGGAGAAGTTCGATTTCAGTGTCGCTCCGCGCTTCATGCAGCATGGTCCTTGCTCTCTAACATTCAGTGCCCCCTCAAGGCTTCTGTTGATGTTGTGAGAGTGCAAGTCTGTCCTCTGGGCAGCTCGAGTATGACGATGTGATGCCGGGCATCCCTACGATCAATCAATGGCCGAAGGCCCAAACGCGTCTGAGAGAGAATGGAAAGTTGGGCACGGTATGAGATGCTGACCGCTTGCAGCATCACACAAAGACTGCTGCCGCCCTCTCCTAGGGTCAAGTCGACTGGCCAGTCGGACTTTTTTCCCATTGGAAAAGTCGGACTTGTTCCCGCTTATGCCCCTAGAGAAGGATGGATGGCTGTCCCCTCGACGGGTGTGCCCCTTCGCACTGTCACGATGTCTCCTCGCCGTCATCTGTCCCGGATCATCGCCCCAAAGGCACCTAGGGGTCCTTGGGTCGTATTGGATGGACGACTATCGCGGAAAGCCATAAAACTTTCGGTGGCATCGACACCCCCAAAAGAAGAAACATCCCACTCCTTACGGAAAGGGGATTTGCCGGTCTATGGCAGTTGATAGGGGGGCTTGGGGCATGTGAGGGGGAGGGAATCATGACCGATTAGGTAGAATGCAACTCTCGTCAAGTTTCAAAGCCAAACAGAGCACATGCGGCCAACCAACCACGACTGGTGAATCTGTCGTCACTTGCGGTGCGCCTCGGGCCATCACGGCTCCTCTCGGGTTTCCAGTTCTGGTTGATTGCCAAAGCGGGAGGCCAAACACAAAGCGAGCAAACAAGCAAACAGGCAAAGAAAGGGTTGATGTTGGAGAGGGGAACGTTTGGATCTGACATCAAGCTGCAATGTAACCGCGGCAGATGGGCATTGTGGGGCGTCTCGTTGGTGATAGCTGCATGAGAAGATCCAGAACAGACATTCATAGGTGCTGACTGCTAGACCGAAGTTGAAGGGAGAAAAGAAGGGGAAAAAAAGAGAATCGAATCGTAGCTCTTCTCCGTTCGGTTCTCCACCTTCGTCTTCTATCAAGAGGGTGTGGGAATATAGACGGAGCTCCGCTTCGGCTCTTGGATGACTCAAGTCCCTGCTACAGATTTTTCTTAGGGCCAGGGTCTAAACATCGCGAGGGAGGGGAAAAAAATATCTCTTGCAATATGGCCAATTAAACTCTCAAACAGTGTGGGCGCGGTGGGCAATGTGGATTATGCGAAAACAGGATTTTGTTCTTTGTTGATGGAAACATGGCCAACGCAGAGGTGACAAGGCCCCTGTGTACAGGCAGTGCCTAGGTAGGTAGGTCGTCGGTCAGTCCGACATGCTACCGAAGGGGCAAGTTCCTGGGGACAGCATGTACAACATACAGTACGCAGGAATTCTCCCGACGTTATAGTAGTAAGCGGGCTTCCGGGGGAGGACGAGAAACGCGGGTACAATCAGGATGGAGTATGCGTAGCGGTGTATCTCGACGGACGCGTTGGTCTTGGAGAGAGAGGGGGGCTTCAAGGAGCTTATCTTCCGGCAAGAACTTTCTGGGCGCAAGGGAGCTCCTGGAGGTGGAGGTGGAGGTGGGTGCTCATGGTGAACGAGCGCTACCTGGGGAGGCATTCTCGATGCTATCGGAGCCATCCTCATTCGAGGCTGGGACTTCAGCCCGCGTTGGAGCTTCGGCTTGGACTTCAGGATCTGCTTCATCTTCGGACACGTCGTGTTCGTCGCGGCCTGGATCCTGCCCGAGGAGGATATCTTCGCTGCCCTGCCACTGGGGTGGCATGCTTGGCAGCGCGTCCTCGTCGTCAAGTTGCCAGCCATAGTCCTCGTCATCACTGTCGGGAATTTCAAAATCTGTCTCACCGAGCTTGCGCTTCGAGGCAGCAGCCGAAGCAGCAGCGACAGGCTGGTGTTGTTGCTGGTGTGGATCTGGCGTCACGGCAACCAGTCCGGTCTGCGACAATAACATCGGGGACCATCCGTCAGGAGTATTAGCAAAGCCCGCCCGGTTGGAGATTATGGCTTGGTGTCGTTTGGAAACCAGAAGCTGAAAGAGCAGAGAGGCGGGGGAGTCGGAGCGTACAGAACAAATATTGAATGCGGCGAACTGTAGGTCGCCATCATCCACCCGTGTGCCGTTCAACTTTAGCACCACGGCGAAGTAGACAGCCGTGGCGTTGCCGCCTTGGAGCGACCAATCCCTAAACAACACGACTCTGCTGGATATCTTCTCTTCCCAGAAGGCGGCATTGACAGCGGGTACTAGAGAAGCACCTCGCTCAACCTGCATCTTGGTGGCGCATTGTGTGAGGATGACCACGGCTAGGTTGCGGCTTGCCGCGAGCTTCTGCAGGGCCCCGATGATGTATTGGAGCGTCTGCTGTCGCCTCGCCGACACCGACGGGCCTGAATACGAAGTTAGCCGCAGACACCCGAAAATGGCGGCGGGAGCCTGCGTGAAGGGCAGGCTCCCGTGGCCCCGTGGTCCCGCCCGGTTCTGGTTACCCCGTCGTACCTTTCGCGCCTTTGTTCGTACCCGGACCCGACTTGGGGTCGGTGGTTCTAGGGAATGCGTGGTTGACCAGCGCAGAAAGAGAGTCGATGACGACAAGAGAGGTACCACTTGGGATACAGGCAGCATTTGGCCGGCACAGCAGGGCTACCAGGTGCGTGAGCGTAGGACAGGCAAAATGAGTGAGGCCAGAAAGAGCCTCGGAAGCCCCCCTGCCGTCGGCGATGGCAGTAAGCCTCTTCGGACAGATGTTATGGAAGCCATCTGCAAGCCAGGCTTGTTTGTCAGCCAGGGAACGGTATGCCGAGCATTCATCTAGCATCTAGAATGTCCAATATAGACTGTCCATCTAGACTGTGGCTGCTGCCTTTCTGGACCATCCATCTGGAGTACTCCAGATGGACTCCAGATTGACCGGAGGCGCCCAAAGGAGGAGGTCCAACCGACCTACCCACACCACCGGGTGTCCATCTCGGAGCGCATATGAGGCGAGCTGCAACCTGGATATTGGTTGCGTTTTAGTTCCCGCTTTCTGAAGCGAAGTGCGGGAGAGATGCGGGTGATTGATGATTTATGGAGGATGATGGGATGATGGATGACGGACGACGTGGGGTCCGAACTCTGCTCACCCGAACGTGGTCTTTCCTACCCCAGGTGGGCCCCAGACTTCGGTCACAAGGCCCCTCTGCACACCCCCAAGGCCAGGCTCGAGACCGTCGATGGCCGCCGCAAGCGACGTGTCCAAGGCCTCAAGACCTGTCGATACGAACCGCGTCGGATCACTGGTGAGATCCACATAGGCTTGGGCAGCCGACACGGTGGGCAACCGATCTGAAAAAAAAGCGACCACAATCAGTTGAGATATCCCGAAATATTGAAGAGACACGCCAGCAACTACCGGATGCAGCATCGGGACGCACTGCACTCACGTGTCGAGGGAAGGTCGAAACTCGAGACATCACGCCCGTGGATCGAGTGGTGATCCATCTTCTAGGAAGAGAAATGTGAAATGTGAATGGGACACGGAGCAGTTAGAGAATGAGACCTAAGTGCTCCAGTGTTCCAGTGCTGCAGGATTGCTTTGACTTGTTGAGGATGGGGAGAGTGGTGGAATTGATGGATGAATTCAACCGATCACCGATTTGCTGCCTCGATTCACACGTGCTGTCGGAACGGGGGGACGACCGAAACGCGAGGTCACGTGATGGATACCGGGATCACAAGAGACACGCACGAGCTGTTGCCGAGGCTTTTTTTTCTCTTTTTTTTTTTTTTTTTACTCCCAGCGAGTCTATGTACGAGTAAGTCCTGATCCTGATTCCTGATCCTGATCTTGTGGGCCCATGGTCCTTGATCTTTCGTTTGCAGCTGTCAGTAGGAATCTACGCATCGTTTGCACGTGCATCCCTCATCGCTGCTCATCACCCCGACTATCCTGAATGCCTTGCCTCCTCCTTGTTACGGAAGTCCTCTTTCATTGTTTTAGGCATATCTGTCAGGGCTGTCCGAGCCTGTCCGATTTGCAATACTGCACACCTGATCGACCGTCGGATGAACATTCAAACGAACTGGAATCCCCTTGCAGGAGGACCGGCCGCTGGGAGGCAAGGCAAGGTACGCCTATTCCAGACGGCGATCTCCACACTTTCCAACCGGGTTACGGCCCCTGGATGCCGGCAGATTGGGGTTTCACCCCATATCTTTGTTCCCTTCTTTCCTTTATCCCACCCCCGCATCAAATCAACACTGAAAATGGGGAGGAGAAGCGGAAAGAAGAAGAAACCAAAGGGGAGGCTCCTACCCCGAATTCCACGTTATGAGCTAGGTGGAAAGGAAACAAAGAGGGGAAGGCAGACCCATGCATGAGTGAGAAGGACAACGAACGAGCGCACCAGTCTGCTGTGGAGCTGAAACGAAGTGTGGGGGTTTATCTTCTCAAGTTGGGTAAAAAGGCAGCCACGAAACGCCATCACGCCTCCCTGATTTGCGCGCTGTGCTCTCTCCAAAGTGTCGATAACGCAAGCCCACGTCGTCTCTTGCTCATTCATATTTCGCATTACGTACGAGGGGACGAGGGAAAGGACACGCCGCGTCCGCCCGCGCTCGCCAAGCGGCGCTCACCGAGATTAGGTAGGCTCTTGGACAATGATTTGAGCATGAGGGATGTGATGGAGGGAGGGTGCGTACGGAAAGGGAAGGCAGGGATGGGTTTCTGCTTCTTTCTTTTCACTTCCCGTGCCATTTTGTTGTAAATTAGGCTTGTGGCGGTGAGGCTGCGGCCGCGCACACCTGCATATATTTTAGCTGCGCTGTCTTGTGCTGGTGCTGTGCTGTGCTGCGTGCATGCCACCTGGAGCGATCGACTGGCTGAGAATTGATAGGAGAGCCCGACGACCTCTGGGACAGTGTTTGAGTGGAAGAATCGCGGCACGCACGCCTCGAGCTGAATCAGGCATGCATCCAGCCAGTCAGCGTGGGAAGAGGAGGGTTGTGTCTTTCTGGTCACCGTCTTTTCTTTTCTTTCCCCTTCTCCTGCTCTTTCCCTCTCTAGCCCTCCCTCTCTCGCATCCTTGGAATCTCAGAATGTGATTCTCACCCCTTCTTTCTGTGCCACATTTTGCCACAAGGTAAGGCCCGGTAGAAGTGAAGCTGTGGACTTTGGTGAGTTTCCTTTCCCCCGGCCCAGACCCCTAGCTCCTCATGTCGGGGCGAATCCGGGGCCGCACAAGGGCAGGATAAGACAAGCCAAGAACCTGGGGTCTGGCTTGTTATTACAGCTTTGCTTCCGCAGCAGCCACAAAAAGCAAGGCAACAAGGGAACAAGAGACAGCTCGAGATGACACAGACGGAGGACGGAATATTGGCAAGTAATAATACATATTACAGACACATTGCGGCAAGCGTGTGCGTCACAGCACAGGCATAGGGCCGGCCGTCACGAATCAGTGATCGCTGCTAGTCGAGCTACGTGGTTCTTTACGAGTTACATCGACGCGCCTTGGCCTACGACGGATCGCAGCAGCCGCATCCGCGACCTGGCATGGCGGCATACGTTGGGGGTTGAAGAGACCAGAGAGAGCCAAAGAGGCATGGAGAACGGGGACAGGTAGGCCAGCCAGGTAGGGTAGTTGGGCTCCGCTTCGAACGGGGGACAGGAAATTTTCACCCGCATTTCGTGTTGTCGTCCGGGGCCTAGAACGGCGCATACGACATCTACAGTGTCTTGTATGATGTGAGGACACCTGCCTGCTTCTTGTACATAATGTGTTGAGTGTGTGTACTCCGTATCGAACTTTCGATCGGTAATTCGTACCTTTCCGCAGAAAGCCGCCGTTGGGGAGAAAGGGGAACGGACTGATCAGACGGGGCGACAAGCCACTGGCCCCGAGCCCAAAAATAACCATACACACTAAGATACCTGCCGGATGTTCGGAGAACTGTTCATGTACTTTATTTCTTCCCCCTTTCCCCATCATCTCTCTTCTGTTGGGAAGGGACACGGTCGCATGATTTGCGGCTTTGGGGCCTGGGCTGGCTGGGCTGAGCACCTGAGGGACGAGGTGACGTACCGGGAAAGTCAGCCGAAACCCGACCGGATCAAACCCTGGTTTCCCGTCCCCAGACCGCCCCCCAGCTTTCCCCACCGTCTCCATTTCCAGTGTGTGGGCTTTCAGGGGTCCGATCCATTCTCATCAACAGCCTGGACTGGTCTGTCCAACTTTGGCAGCTGAGAGCTTGTGATTCTTTTTTTTTTCTCGCTCGCTTGCTCGACGATTACCTTTCTCGTCCATTCCTCCTCTCCTTGGCACAAAAGAGAACTGGCCGATTCTGGAGGATCTGGACTCGACTTGATGGATTGCGTTGCCTTTTTTGCCGCTGGCCGAATAAATGGCGAAGCCGGAGCGATAAGCCGCCTCGTCTTGCCCTGCCACTGGAAGGAAGGGTGTTGGTGCTTCAACAGCTGTACTTTTGCGAGGCGCGAAATTTCCCCTTTCTTTGAATTTCATCCCCCAAGCCAAGGTTTCAACTCTGATTCGAGCAGAAGCTCATGCCACTTGGTAACCATCCAATTTTCCGGGGAACGAGGGGACATCTTCCCATTCTCGGGTCTGGAAACATCTCTTATCAGTCGCCTACGTGCATTCAACGTTCTGTGGTAGTGTCCAGACTCAGTAGGGTTCTTGACAGCCTCAAGAGGAAGTTCGAGCCGGAGAGGCTCCTGATCTGATAAAAGGCCGTTAGCCAGCCCAATCGTGCACCTCGGGCAAAATCGGCATCGAAGGTGTTCTCGAAAAACGGGGAAATGGCCGACCCCACAGAGAAAGAGTTCCACCTCGCTGCTTGCCCTCAGTGCCCTGACGGTTTCCTCGCAGTGCTTTTTTTGCGTTATTCCCGCGTTGACAAATGGAAGGTGCCGTCGGTGACGACCGCGACGACCGCCGCAAGCGCCTTGGCGATCATGAGGCCGATGCTAGGCGCAATCCCGAGCCCGGGTTGTCTCTCGTCGCTTCTCCCCTCACATCGCGTCATGATGAACATGCTGTTGCTGACAGGGAGGGAGAACCGTTAGATTTTAGAAGGGTGCGTACAGTTAGCCGTTAGCCTTCGCAAGGCGACAGGCCGAAGCATGAAGTCAGTTCCTGGTAGCAGGAATGACGCCTTCTGCTTCCTCTGATCCGGCGGGTATCGCGATCCCCCGTTACATAATTCATCGCATATGTAACTCCACGATTCGGCCGCCCGCATTGCCATCTCCACTGGACGCTGACTCGTGATGGCTAGTATCCCACTGGATCTGACACAAGAGAGTCTGCACATGCAATAACGGGGGCGAACTTGGGTTTTTCACCTGCCGTTTGGCGGGGACTGTGTTGAAAAGGGGGAGAGGGCAAAAAAAAAAATCTTCCGAGGCGGAGACCGCCGGACAGCTCCCGGTCTTTCACCTTAACGCTCATCTCCGAGCCAAGCTTTCCATAGAGCCAGAAAGGCACCCACGTGGCCACCACGGCCAGGGGATGCGATATCATTACCGAACGTCTCCCCATCCGAGTCCGCCGAGGAACGGGGGAGAGAGGACGGCCCTGCTCTCCGATTGGGAGTGGCCAAGGTGAGAGATAGGCCCTGCGTCCCGACATGGCGAGAGGTGTTTTAGTTTACCACCAGCTTGAAGTTGAGGACAAGAAACGTCCCAGGCAGTTGGGAAAATTCCGACGGTTTCCGTTGATCCGGGTAAACGGGCAGTTTGTGCGCGAAAGCTCGAGGGATTTCCGCCCGAACGCAGAAAGGAAGGGCGCTCTGTCCAGAGTCCGTGTTCATGCGGCGCCCTTGCAAGCTTGGGCTTCTGGCGCACCGAAGCCGGCTAGAAGAGAGGCTAGAAACTTACACCCCTAGAACCCCAGCAACTTTTTTCGCTGCTTCTCTCTCCTGATGAAAGAAAAGTGTGGGGAAGCTGATCTGATGAGTGGGCGGGTGGGTTCGTGTGGCCGGTACATTCATGCCTGCAAGGTTTCTGGCTCTGTTGAAACGGACTAGAGGGAGTTTTGTCGACGCGACGATCTAACGGGGAAAGGGAAATAGGGAATACAACATTCGTATATGAGAAGAAAAGACAGAGTAAACGACATGGTGCGGAGGGAAAAAGAAACTCCGGAACGTGAAGCACAGAGACTCACTGTCTGAGAGCAAGCCCAAGTGTGCCAAGTGCTCTCGCTGTACGGCACCAAACACTGTTTCCCCGGACTATCCTGACATTGACTAAGCTGATGAGAGAAGGGTCGAGGCACAACCCTTGTACCTTCGTGTTAGCTGAGAAAGACGAAACAGTGACGAGAATGTATACTTGCTTCATCACATGTTTTCGGGGAACCCAGGAACCAACCAGCGTTTCTCGTAACATCATACGTAGCAACATGGAAAGGAAAAGAAAACTGTTGAGGGGGGCATGCTGGGCTGCGGAATCCCCCACCCTCAGGCAGGGGATGATGAGTTTGAGAGTCGTTTGTTTCCCGGCCCTCTCAATTCAAAAGGCGTCGAGGAACCCAAAAGGTCGGGTAAAAAAAACTGAATATTGAAAAGGAGGCTGCTGAGACTAACTCAGAGGCGTCGCGTCTCACGCCCATTCTAAAAGTTGGTGGTTTGGAATCAAGGTACCGGCCGCTCTTCGATGCCTTGCTGGATCCATCTACTGTAGAAATGACAATTACGAAAGATCTGCTGCGACTACCCGTCTGCCGGGAACTAACAGCTGGCGGAGGGGGAGGTCGAACCAGGTACCAACGCCGCGAGGCGACTCGTTTTAAAAGGGGGGGGAAAGGGTAGGAACACACACACTCTCTCTCTTTGTCTCTCGTCTTTCTTTTCACCTGTGAAAACTTTTTGAGATTTGAGATCACATAGCCGAAGCTCCCTGGCCCATCTCACTGGAGATGGCAGGTTGCCTGCTTCATCATCCGCAGCAGCGGGTTTAGTCATTTGAAAAGGATTGGGAAAATGATGCTCTCTTCTGTCCACGCCTGGGCCGAGGGGCAGAGCAGTTTGCTCTACGAAGGTACCTCTCACCCGTATGGGTTCGGGAGCAAGGGGGCCGCCGAGGTACCTCCACACCCCACTTTCTGGGTCTTTACTCTTATCTCTTTAGACTCACCCCAGGACGACAAGGGGCACACCCATTTGGGATCGCGATCTCGCCTTAGTTACTCCTGGATTGATACCGAAAGAACAGAACTCCATGGCGAGAAAGAAAGGTACCAACAAGAGGCAAGCAAAGAAATAGAAGATAGATGATGGAAACAGGATACGCTCATTCATCTGCTGCCACGGCTCTAGGTTCAAACTCTGAGATACCAAGAGAAGGCGCACTCGGACCCGACTGGCCGGCGTAACCAAGCCGGTATGACCAGCCGCCCCGTTCATCGACATTTTGTGTCCCGTACACAGCGCCTGACCACGAAGCGATCTCTCGGACACGAGAGGAAATTCGTGCCCACCAGGCAAAGCACAACAAAGTGGCCACATCTCTCGTTCGCAGGGCCATGAGAGGATGACGACAGCCTCGGCAAACTAGCCGGAGAAGACCGCATCGACAACCTCGGCCACAGATCAAGCTGCACAAACTGACAAGCTGTTTATTGCAGACGCTCAAGAGGGTGAAATGGTGAACCACGAGGGGACGGGCGCGGGACGTTACCAACAGCATCTGCTCCTCGAGTGAGAGGAACAGACGTGCACAAAGGCAACCAAGACGCCTATGGATTGAAACGTGGATGTCGTAGTCATTTGCCTCAATAAACGGACACTTGCCGTATATTGGGTAGGCGCCCGCACAAACTAGGTACCTGGAGGGAGTCTTCATCAGTCAGCCAAGATGTTACGGGCTCACATTCGAACGGGGGAAACTGGGATAGGGGAAAGGAAATATACCGACAGCCAGTTCTAGGCGCGAGGCGGCTCGTGGAGGAAGAATGTCAGTCAAGAAGACCGGGCGATCTCAGAATGTCTCGGTGGCTTCAGCTGGCGTACAGCTAGCGACTTCCTTAACTCGCGCCTCCTCGAGGAGAGTAGTTGTAAGCCGGGGTCAAATAAGTGAGCCGATGTTCAAGGAGCATAGTGTGTCAACGACGATGGGGTGGAATTAAAGGCTCTCCAGCGAGGAGATGTTTGAAAAGTCATGGCAGAAGGACGTAGTCGAGACCGTCTGGTTCCCTTTCCTTCTCGCCCACGCTCTGGCAATAACTGGATAGCTTGCCACGAGGAGATGAAAACATAGGTACGAAGCAGGGATAACGCTGGCGGTCGCACAAATAGGAGAATGGAAGGTTCTAGCGGAAGTCTAGAGGCAATATGGTTCTACTATCGCGGGGGGAACGTCGAGAGAAGAAACGGCCGTCTTCTCAACGTCAGGCACATTCACACCACCCCCTTATTAGAGAAACCTACTAGCCAAGAGGGTGTGCGGGTTCGAGTTTCAGCTCACCCTTGGGTGTCAACAGCGAGCCGGCAGGCAGGTGCAGGCAAGGTGAGGGAGACATTGAACGGGACAGATGCTCTAAAAGCAACTTGAAGTGGAGCGGGAAATGAGAGTGAACATACATCAGAGGGATATTTGAGTTAAATGCATCAAGCCTCTGCTGCACGCGCATACATCTGGTACCTGGACAAAACAAGAACCTGAATAAAAAGGGAGGGAAAAGAGAGAAGAGCAAAGCACAAAACATACGAAAAGGAAGCAGAAAATCGACACGCCCCTTCACATCGTGCCTCTTCGCTCCCACACGCCCCCCTTTCTCTTCGCAGCGAGGTCTCCTAATCCCTGCAGACCCTGTGCCCAAGCCGCCCGCCCAGTGTCCCCCAAGAAGGAGCCACGGTGACCCGGCCCTGGCGTCAGCGCACGCCGCCAACAGACGTCGACCAGACCTGGATAAATCTGGGGGGCAAGACACGACAAGGAGCGGACAGACACGCAAGGAGGAGGAACAGCAGCCGCGGGAGAAATTTGCTCACCTCACAAAATCTTATGCCCTTTCTGCTCTCCTGGTTTCCCGCTTCCCTTGCCTCCCTCGCTCGGGTCTGACTGCTGGCTGGGGTTAGATCCGGGGTGCTTTTTGCTGGGGAAAAAGAAAGACAGATAGATGGGATGGATCATCTCAGACTGTTGTAAGAGACGGGTGAGCGGCTAGTGCTTTGCCGTACCCGAGGTCAGCACCAAACTATGATCCCAGACCATCCCAGACCACTCCAGGACCCGACTCCAACTCCAGGCGTTCCGGCGGCGACGGTGACATGTTATTCTCCCCCGCCGCCTCTTTTGCGACGTTGTAGAAGAAGCAGGAATGAGATGATGTGAAGCCGCACCCGTAAGATCTCATCCTTCGATTGCTCCACGTCCCGGTACTTGACTGTAGCGAGTGGGTGGGCGGGCTGCAGCGGCGGTGTACGACGAGAAAACAACAGCAGTGCATTTTTGTCAGGTAGAGGTAGGTAATCTGGACGGGCCTACAACGTGCCTGAGAGGTGCGGTACCTACCACACTTTTCAGGGCCATTGTGGTACTTACCACAACAGGGCGGGCGGGCACTGATGACATGAGTGAGGATGCTGCCAATTCTGCCTAGGCGGGGGGGCGTGTAGTGAGAATTCAGCGCCGTATCGCAGGTGCTTGGCTGGAAGGTACCTCCCGCACAGCGGTGCCAGCGCCCAGCCCAGTGCCCAGCGCCCTCCACGACAGACGATAATAAGCCAGCACCAAGCCGCGGAGACTAGAGACGACCTGGGACCTCCACGCCCGTCTCTCCCACACCCTCCCTCCCCATCTTGAGATCCCAGTCGCTCTCCTCCTTCTCCACACATCCAACTCTCTCCCCACCCACGTACCCTGCCTGCCGACCCGCCCGACTCCAGCCTGAGCCAGTGAGCCCAGCACCACAACCCACGCACCTCAGCACCCCCCCAAAGCACCCCCCCAAAG
>PYST01000001.1:87258-208171 GCA_003049485.1 Ophioceras dolichostomum
CCCAAAGCACCCCCCCAAAGCACCCCCCCAGGCCCCCCAGCTTGCCTCCAGTCTGCTTCCTCGCTGCTGCTGCGCCAGCCCGGCCAGCACCCCATTTAAAGGGAAACGGGTCCCTCCATGCCCTCCGCCCTTGCCCAGTTCTCCTGAAAATTTGTGACCGATTCTGACCCGTGCGAACCACCACACTCGACTTTATCGTCCCCCACGCCTGATCCCAGCTGCTACCACAACGGATCCAGCAACACTACACCTGGCGCACGACACTGCGAGTATATATCCGCCAGCCCGCCAACCCACTGCCACCAAGCGTCACCCACAACAAATTCCACGCACAGTCAGTCTGGTCGCATTGAAATCCTCGCCCTCTGGACGCAAGCCTACCGCCACCACCACCGACCAAACTCCAGCCAACAGTAACCCAGCAGCAATCTCACAGGCCACCCAACCAACCTGCCAGCAGCACCAACGGCTCGAATTCTCAGTTAGGGCCGAACCACAACACACCATAACCACCGTGACAGGGAGGGGAAAAAAAAAAACAGCCAACCTTCAACGAAAGCACGCATAGACAAAAACGCATACGGGAGGGAATAACCAAACCGGCGTCCCTTCCTCTCATCTTGAAAAAAATTCTTTTATCTTTTGGCCTTGGAGCCTTACCAAGAGAAGAGGACCAAGCTATAAGCCCTCCGACTGAACAACCAAACGAGTTCGCTGTCGTTCGAGTTTTTTTGGAACTCGGAAAACGGCGATCACATGCAACGAGCACAGTCAGCAGTGGATTTTTCCAATCTGCTGAACCCAGAGTCCGCACCAGAGCTCTCTCCAGCTGCTCCCGTCTCCGCCGTCTCGACTTCTTCTGACGAAGACATGGCGACGGTCACTATGATCAGACCTAACGGTCCGCTGCCCAACGGCCAGCCTGGAGAGCCGGCCAACATGGAGATGCCGCGGCCGTACAAGTGCCCGCTGTGCGAGAAGGCCTTCCACAGGCTCGAGCACCAGACCAGGCACATCCGCACGCACACCGGCGAGAAGCCGCACGCCTGCCAGTACCCCGGCTGCAGCAAGAAGTTCTCGCGGTCGGACGAGCTCACCCGCCACTCTAGGATACACAGCAACCCGAACTCGAGGAGAGGCGGCAAGCAGCAGGTGCAGTCGCCGCACCACCCGCATCCGCTGGTCGGCCCCGACGGCGGCATGATGGGTCCTCCTCCGGGGCCCAAGACCATCCGCTCTGCTCCCCCGTCTGCCCTGGGGTCGCCCAACGTGTCTCCTCCCCATTCGTACTCGTCCTACGCCGTGCCTCACTCTGCCCACTCTGCCATGGCCCACCACCACCACTCGCACTCGCCCGGCTACCCTTCGTACCAGCACCAGCGCGGCCTTCCTCCTCCTCCCCCTCCTCACCACGGCAGCCACATGGACATCTCGATGCTGGCCAAGGCTGCCCACCAGGTCGAGCGGGAGACGCTGATGGCGCCGCCCCACCACCCCGTCCGCCACCACCCCTACTACCCGCCGCCGCCGCCGCCGCCGACATCAGCGGCGACTGTTGTCGTCGGACCGCCGGCCCCGTCCCGCGGATCTCTGCCTTCCCTCTCGGCCTACCACATGTCGAGGTCACACTCCAACGACGACCACGACGACCACTACTCGCACACGTACCGCCAGCCGAAGCGCTCGCGGCCGAACTCGCCCAGCAACTCGACCGCCCCGTCCTCGCCGGCCTTCTCGCACGACTCCCTGTCGCCGACCCCGGACCACACCCCGCTGGCCACGCCCGCCCACTCGCCCCGCCTGCGGCCCTCCTACCCCGTCAGCTACGAGCTGCCGCCCTTCCGGTCCCTCAGCCTGCAGCACGGCTCCACCGCTCCCGCCCTGGCGCCCATGGAGCCCCAGGCCGACGGCGGCCAGTACCAGCCTCCCGGACCGCCGGCCGCGCCCCCCCGCACCGCGGGCATCTCCCTGGCCGACATCATGAGCCGCCCGGACGGCACGCAGAGGAAGCTGCCCGTCCCGCAGGTCGTGCCCAAGGTCGCCGTCCACGACCTGCTCACGCCCAGCGACGGCTACCACTTCAGCGGGAGGAGTTCTTCGTCCAACAGCGTCTCTGGAGGCGAGCTCTGAAATGGAAAACCGAACTGAAACAGTCCGAACACAAACACAGAACAACTGCGACAACTACCACCAACACCACCACCACCACCACCACCACAGAAAAAAGAGCGATGTTCGATTCACGGCCTCTCTTAAAGGAACGACTTGATGACGAAATTTGGGATATAGAAAGGGAAAGGGGATGGGAAATTACCTTAGAGACTGGATATGGCGTTTCTTGTCTGTGGAAAGCCGGCGCGCCCGCCGTTGCTAGGACCGCTCCAGAATGTTGTTGTTTTTCTTTTTTTTTTTTTTTTGTTTTCTTTCCTTTTGCTGCTGACTGCCACCACCTCTCCATCTCCTCTCCCCTTTTATCTAATGTGCAGCTTGCTGCAGAACCTTTTACTACAAGGGCACGGGATGGAAGTGGTCTGGCACGTCACAGTCAGTGTGTTGCTGTGTGTCTATGGGATGGATTTTAGATATCATCATCGGAATCGTGAGTGGGATTGGGGGATCTCTCCCTTCTCTCCTCTTTTACCTTTACTCTCCGCTTCTTTTTTGTTTGTCTCTCCTTTGTTTCTATCTCTCTCTATCTCTCTCTTTACCCTTTGCTTCAATTTATCCACAAACCTTTTTCTCCTCTTCTTTCAAGTAGTATCACACTGATGGACAAGTCGAGTAAGGTTTCTTTTTCGGTTTGGTTTTTTTTCTCTTTTGTATGGAAACTGGCAGAGTATATCGGGATATCAATAGAATGGGAATACGGTGGACTTCCTTTTCTCAGACGAGAAATATGGACTATTTTAACAGCAAACCAGTGTTGCCAACAGGGGCATATAGTTTATCTATCTATCTATTTATCTTATTGTGTTTTCCTCTCTCGTCTATCCTCCTACTTGTCACTCCCTAATAATCCATTTCCCTACCATTGGCACCAGTTTGTTCTTTGGTTTCTCGTGGTGGTTGATGACTTGAACTCTGCGAGTACTCTAGGAAAACTCTTCTTATCGTCACAATGGGGGACACTGACTGGACTCGAGACAAGAGGGCGAGGGACGGTCTTTCGTCATGGACTACATAAAACTTGCTCTCAATTAATTGCAATTTTATCTTGCTTCTTCTCCCACCCACCTGCTCGATTGGAGAGTGAGTGTGCCTCCTTGCTATTTTCAGTGACCTAACTGTATTACTTTCTTTTACAAAAGCTGAAGTCTGGTATCCCTTGTTCTGCCTGAGTGTGTGTGCCTGCCTTGTTTCGGGTCTGGGCTGGGAAGGTGTGATATCCCCCTTATCGCACGTACACACATGAGGTCGGACATTTTTCTTATTTTGAGGGCGGCTGCCTCACAGGTACCTGGGTGCCTCTTCTACATACACGTGCACGGTAGGAGCGGGTTTTTGGGGGTGGTTGTGCACATCAGAAACCAACACGGCTTCAGCTTGTCTCTTTTTCCTTTCTTCTCTTCCCCCTTCACTTTTCTTTAACCCCACGCGGGAAAAAAGGACGGAGTGGTTGAGATAAAGTCACCGCACACACGACACACGCACACACGTGTCGGAAGTCCGGACTGCTGAGAGGCCCTTCAGGAAATGACCCAAGGCCGCCACTTATTCTTTCTTCTTTCTGCACTTTCGCAGCTGAACTGCCTAGGCCCAGTGGGTTGACCGAATTTGTCTGAATACACACAATATTTACAGCCCGTCATCATTTCCACAACTGTCGGACTGTACTGGCACTGCACTACACTGATCTTTGCTTTGGCCGCCGGGCGGAAGGTACTTCATGCCAGGTACCTGAAAGGAAAGGCTGCCAGGCAGGTAGGGGAAAAAAAAACAAAAAAAACCACTCCAGGTCGAAAGAGAAAGGATTGAAATCTGGCCGCCGCCTCGCGGGGCACGGGGTTGCTCAGCCTCCCTCCCGCACCCCAACAATCCCATTCTGGGGGACATTCCCAAAAAGCCAAAAGGTACGTTGTAAGATGGGACGATGACCAGGGGGGTGTGTGAGCAAGGGAGGCGCGGCGAAGACGTAATGTCAATTTTTTCCTTTCTTCTCTCTCTCTTCTGGACACCAAGAAAAACGGCCTATCCGTACGACTGACACTTCTCACCCCGCGCCCCAACAGCGGTAACAACGCTCTTCTCGTTTCTTTGCTCACCTCACTGGGACCTCTTCCACGTACGGAAGTACCGTTGCTGATACCACCCACCACCCACCACCGCCAAAACGACTGAGGCTGTTGTCCGCTTGTTGGTAGGGCCGCAGGAGTTAGGAATTCTGGCTGGTCGGGTCGGTATCACGTCAGCCTCCACTCCCACCCATCAAATCCTCCTCACTACTCGCTCAGTACAGACTCACTCGCTCATCCCCTGTCCGTCAGTCTGTTGTTTCTTTCTGTGCCTTCCTCTCATCTGGTCCTTCCCATTGATTACCCCCTTCTGCCACTCCTTCCCTCCGCGCTTTCGGCCCCAGATAACACAGCTTGCGGGGCAATGCCAATGCCATTGCCTACCTATGCCATTGCCCTTGCGTGTGCTGCATGCGTACAGCCGTAGGTGTGCGGCGTCAGAATGTCGTGTGTGATGTTCAGGAGTACCGGTACAGAGTAATCCCACTTATCCACCCGTTTGCCTTATTGCCTTATGTACCTGCCTCGGGATATACAGTGCATGTACACTAGAAACGAGGGAAAATAAGCGTTGCCTTTTTTTTTCTGGGGTGGCAGATTCCCATCATCATCAATCTTCCATCGCTCTCTCTGCAGCCTGGCGGCGGGTGGACGGCTCACTGGCTTCGCCTGGTCCGCCCCGGAATTTTCTTTCCCACCGCTCTGCCCGCCCGCCCCGTCCTCGGGCTCGTCTGTTGCCTGCCTCTCTCTGGCTCGATAGGAGGAATAAAAAGTGACAGGTCAACAGAATTTTGAGGGCATCTCACTCAGCCACTACCGATGAGAGGTACGGGTACATGTACAAAGCAGGATTTTTTCCTCCTGAGCCGGGCGTCGACGGCGGTGACGGCAGAGGGACACGACAGGTTGTGATAGCCAACTGGATTTTGATTTGGTAATGGAAAAAGCTGAAATATCGTGGCTTTCCTCTCCCTTCTATTGCCTCATTGCATCTCTCTTGCTCGCCATCATTACCGTATCTACGGAATACCTAGCTGTCTCTTGCTTGGTGTGACACCACCACCACAACCACTGCTACCCCCGCGTTTGCTTCTTCCATGGTGTAATTGAAATTTCCTTTCTTTTTCTTTTCCCTTGGAGGTCATCCCCTTGGCTCACTTCGGGACCGACGTTGTCAAACGAGGGTGGGAAGGGACAACCAGGAGAGACAAGGAATTTTCAGCAAGCAGGAGGACAGAGCACGTCGGCTGGCCTATCACTGGACAAAGGTTCGCCCACGGAGGGAGAGTAGGGGTGGTGTGATGGCCTATCACTGGACAAAGGTTCGCCCACGGAGGGAGAGTAGGGGTGGTGTGATGGACTCGTTGACTGCCATTTTTTTTTGTTCGGGCTCACCGCAACTCTCTCGCGATAGGAAGTATCTGGTTCCAATGCGGGCGGCGGCTGGCGACGGACAAATTAGAAAGGGTGGTGCTGAGGTGTGCGTCTTGGTCCTGGCGCCACAGGTCTCATATTGGTGGGCAGCTACCACTACTATGCATACCCAGGTAGGTATCTTACTTTCTTGCTCAGCACTCCAGCCATCCCGCGTTTTGCTTCTTCGCTATATCTATGTATTTCCGTATGGCCAAGAAGAAGGTATGTGATTGTGGTGATTGCTTCACCAGCTAAAGAGGGAGAGAAGCGACAGGGGGTTGCTTTTCCTGGGGAGTACATGTGGGGGCACGTCTCTTTTGGGACGGGTGGTGATCGTCACACACATTTCCCTTGGCTCTGGTTCAGCTGGTCGTGAGTGGAAATTTGAGGGGATTTTGTGATGACGAGAAGGGATGTCGGTCAAGCCTGTCTGCGGGCAGCAGGCAACCTGTGTGTGCCAGCCAGCAGCTTAGCCAGCTTGCAGCCAGCATGTTGAGCAAGCGGAGGACGCCGTGGAGGTACTAAATATTGTGGTACGGAAACAAGCACAGCGGGGGATAGGAAATCCCAGTACGCGCTGCTTTCCCCGTCCACCGTCCCCTCATCCCCAGCTTCCCTCGCCCCCTATTACCCGCTTGGTGGCGCCGATAACCACCTCTGGCTTCCACGTCTTCAGGTCGACCAGCCGCGGGCCAAGTCCAGCCAACCAAGGTTGGAAGCTGAGGGTCGTGGGACATGAACGTGGGACATTGGCGTGGGACGTGGGACCCTTGGCTATCTTTTCACGTAAGAACGGCAAGGAGGAAATGAAGCCAAACCAAGCCCAGACAGCTCGGCCAGCCCAGCCAGCAGCAGTCAAGCAACGGTCATGTCCATGTGCCAGGTTGATACGGGTTTGAAGGGGGAAAGACTGATTGGACACCACGCCCCGAATCAGCCCCGGGTCATTGGTGTCCGAGATAGGGGGCACTGAAGGGAAAAGGGAACGACTGGAACAGATTCGCTCATTGCTCGGCCCAATGGCGCGTCGTTCTAGCGTCACCAGTCACCCCTGACGTCCTTTCGTGCTGCTCACTTTCAAGTCCAAAAAGTCCAACTGCCTGCTTCCGCCGAAGTTGGCTTTGGCCTGTGGGGCCCTAGCGAAAGCAAAGAAGGGTTGCGTTTTCCCCAGACCATGCGGTATCGTGCTTCCCCACGAATTGCGACTATGACACAAGATAACGGTATCACATTCAAGGAAGGACCTCCGTTCGCCGGCCATTCCTCCGATTCCCGCGTACATACTTCATTCCTCATCAATGCAAGCTTATTTCAGAAAAAGGGAAGACGTGACTCGAGGCGTCTTCTTCGCAAAGATGCGTGTGTGAGCTGTATTGAGAATCAGCTCAGGATGAAGTTACCCCATCGGATCCTCATCGACGCTTTCTTGCTGGGGCCAGGATGTGGGGGATCACCCAATCTGTCCCGAAGACGCCCGGCAGGTGATTGATTTCCCCCGCCCGGGCAGGAAGCCAAGCCAGGTAGGTCCAGCACACGATAGGCGCACGCACTTTGCCGTATCCCGCATGCGAAGTTTGAGAACGTGAGAGCGTGGCTTGCATTCAATGATTTTCGTTGGTCGAGGCCACAGAAAAGAAAAGGATGGTTACTGATACGAGAAATTCAAACGACATATTTTTACGGAACCTACCTACCTATCGAGAGAATGTATACGGCATGTAGATCAACCCTCTCTCCTCTCCAAGATTTTCCAAGAGGGTGAGGGCGGAGGAATTGGCACACTGGAGAAGCGGAGCAGCGCAGGAACATGAACGAATGACGTGCGCGATGCCGGCATCGGCGGACTGACCGACCGTCCAACTCTGACCCTCCACTTCTCCTCGCTACCATCATCCACGACAGTCAGAAAGGTCTGGCTCTTTTGCACAGGCAAACGATCCCGTACAGTACCAGCCCACCAAGTGAGGATCCAAAACGCAAAAGTCGTGGCAGGTTTTGATTAAGCCCGCTGACGCAGGCTCGCAAACACGTGTGATTTTGGGGTTGCTCCGTTCGCGTCAGACAGATCTTGGCCGGGTGGCTGCATCAAAATAACAGAGTAAATGTATCATCGCCATCATCACAATCCTCTCATCCGCTCATCCGCCCATCCGCTCATCCCTTTCACAGTTTTGTCTCCAGGGGAAAGAGTTTCCAAACAGTCTATTTCTTTTATTTATTTTTTTCCCCCCTACCTCCTGTGATAAGAGTGAGCGTCTCATCTGATCACATACAACCGATGTCGCTGATCAATAAATCCAAAATATGCCGAATATTGGGGACAGCCAAGGTCCGGCTAAGGGAGCCAAGGGAGTCAAGGGTTTAGCCAAGGCTCCTCCTCCTGCTTGGGGTTGGTTTTGGGGATGCGATTGATGGCTGGCTGGGATTGTGCGAATGAGGACTGGGGAGAGCAGCGCTCCTCTGGCTCCTTCCTCTTCCTGAGATTGAACAATCTTTGGTAACCCCCACGCCAGTGGATCCTCTCGCTAACGCCGGACTGGCACACCCAAGGTACTCTTGACCCCCCTTGTCCTCCGTGCCGGCCGTGGGGGGAACAAAGTTTGGCGGGGTTTAAGGGGCAGCAACTGCCAAACGGGGCGAGGCAGCCTTTCGATTTGGCTTTCATTGCGTGCCGCCGGAACGCCGCACCCCAGGCTTCTCCTCGCTGCTCCATGCCCCTTGCCAGCCCAGCTTGGGGTCTTTGACGGAGACGAAACCCCACAACCACCCAAACAATTGAACCCACACACACCTACCAACCACCGTCCCCAGCAGGTGCAAATGGCAATCACACTTTTTGCTCTGACACTCGCTATCAACAGTACCGAGTGACGACGACTGACGACCGACGATGATAAGTTGCCCAAACAAGCAGCCAGCAGTCATCATCAGCCAACAAGGTTCCCAATGGCGTCCGGCGCCTCCGCTTCCGGATCCAGTTTCCCACCCCCTTGGAGAGCGAAGCTTCCCAATCTCGGGAGACGGGCAGTCAGTCTCGGGGTTGCGACGAGCTCGGGTACGATAAGCGTCCTCTTTTTGAACCGTCTGTCTTCTTGATCTTGTTTTGGGCGTGTTCTTTTTCTGCGCCGGGAAGAAGGCCGTCCGTCCGTCTCGCCCGGAAACGAGCTGCCCACACCTCTTTTTTTTTTTTTTTTTTCTCCCCTTGTTGGAGATTCGATCGTCATTGCGTCTGGCTAGCTAGGCGGCCGGGCGTCTAACGAGAGCGGCGGCGGCGTGCGGCGTGGCCATCGCCGCAGCGGTTTTGCGAGGCAACAACATCAGCAAGCTCCAACAACCAACAACGTTGGGTTCACCCACGCAGCTCTCAAATGCCCCAAATTCGTTGCCTGGTTTGTGACCCAAAACCTGAGGTGCTTTTCAGGGGTCGATTTGCGAAGCAACAGCAAGTGGCCGCAACGGCAGGCGCACGTAATCGCACCATACTCTTTTTTTTTTGGCCAGCCGGGAGCTGACAGTGTCGGCTTTCTGGAAGGGGCTCGCGGCTCACTACTACCGTGACCTTGTTGCCATTGCTGCTGTCGACCTGCGACTGTACTGCAGGGCTCCAGCTACAGCTAGAGCTACCTCCGGCCCCCGATTGCAGCTGAAGCTCTCGAGAGGTCGCATGTCTTTTGGCCGTGCCGCCTACCGTGCCCGCAATCATGGCGGTGGCATTGGTCGCCCAACAGCCACTTCCAACGAGCGACCTCGCCCACAAACAGCCACTGTGCGGTCTCTCTCGAAGGCGAGCACTCACTTGTTGTGCCGCACTCGCATACTACTTGACCTTCTGCATACGGCACAAGTACCTATCAAGCTGCAAGTGCACATCACCGTACCAACTACTGTGAGGCAGGAAGGCAGAGTCTCAGGCAAGTGGACGGCGACGAGATGGGTGGTGTTACTCTCCGCATGCGAAGACCGTGCCATTTCTTACCATCCATCATCATTGATGCTGTCGTTTCTTTCTCCTCATAATCCAAAGTGCCTGCCGCAGCCGTTCTGGTTAGGAGAACGAGGAGAGTTCATAATCAAATTGAAGTGATGGACTGAGAGGCAAGAGAGGAGAAGCAGGGGAGGCGGGCCTTTTTTGCGCGTCCCATCTGTGCTATCTCTTCAGCATCGTAACCTATGCCATCCCGTCCACCACCTCTGTCCACTTTACATACACTGTCGACTCAAGCTCGGTTCCAGAAACTTCACTTCCACGGTTTGCTCTCTCGTTCGTCTCCTATTTTTCCCACCATCCCACTCTCCTTTCTCACTCTCCTGCAGATACAAATCTGCAATCCCGTCCCGTCTTTTTTTTTTCAACCAGCTCTTGCACACCTACCTCCATATCCCGTCGACCAACGTTAAGGCAGGAGAGGAGGCTGTTCTGTGGGCTACATGCCTTCTCATATATGCTGCATCCAAATAGCTACATCACAACCGCTTCTTTTAGATGAGGCGATGCCAGACCGCCATATCGTGGTGGGTTAGTTGTGGCGGTTGAACCACGGCTGGACGAGTGTGTGTGCCAATGAGCAATGCTCAATGCTACCGTGGAAGCCTCTTTTATTCATTCTCTCCCAACCCCCAAGGCTCCCTAGCTCTCTCTTTGTTGTCTTTTTTCGTCCGGATTCCCAAACACGTCCGGAGCATCTCACCTCCTGGGCCCTGGCAACCCCCTCGCCTGGAACTTCTGCCCTGCTTCCCCGGGTGGGCGTCAGCGAGGGCAGGACCCTTGACCCTGCAGCGCCTTGCAGATGTCAATGGGCACATTTCGACCCTGACTGGACCAACCGCCCCAGCTTCCTCCCCGGACGGGCGCCTCCTCGAGCGAGTGAGCGACCGTGCCGGAGCCGTTCATTCTCTTGGTTTGGTTCAACGCTTCGTCCGCCATCCATCTCGAATAACAAGGGAACCAAGGGAAGCCAAGGAGAGGAAAGGGGAGGGGGAGGGGAATGAGGGGTCACAGCTTGCCTTGCTTGGGCTTGAAACACATCGCGACCTCTGGATCACGATGGGAAGCTCACACGCTTCTTGCAACGCGGGGAACCTAGCCGGCTGATCGTTGCGTTCATCTCATCCTGTGTCTAAAATCTCAAAGCCCACCAAAAATGCCCCTACTTACTTACCGTAGCTAGGCGACTAAGGGGGTGAGCAGGCAGGCACCCAGAGGTAAAGTATCTAGGCAGGTAGGTCAGGTAGGAAGTCACAATCTCATATTTGCTTATTCTTTCTCTGTTCCTCTAATGTCATTAGATGTTGTATGTCAGGTACCTTGGTAGGTAGGTATGTACGCAATACCCCTTGCGGAAACAGACTCATCGCTGCAAGGAGACGCTCCGGCAGAAGGAGAGAAGAGGAGACGACGCGCGGGTCGAGTTCCAAGCACGTCAGCCTGAGAAAGGAACCAGAGCAGACAGACGGTCCTTTGGATGCACACATGCACACATGGAAACACACATTCACATACACATCAACTCTCAAGCGGATGAGAAAATCGACCTGTCACGTCTGGCAGCTTCGACGGACCGCGTTCGCCCACGCCCGCCCCGTCCGTCCGCCAACCCGCCAACCCGCCAGCCAGCCCGCTCCTCTCGCTCAACCGCCAAGCAGCCAGCCTGCCCGGTTGATCTGCTTTTTTTTCTCTTTTGAACTTGCTTGGATACACACACGGCTGCCAGCGCAAGCGCAATCTTGCAGGCTGCGGCCCATGCAATCGTCCGCCGCGCCCGCTCATATGCAACGAAGATATATTAATTCATAAATTTGGAAGCCTTTCCTTCCTTGTGTCTGGCCACAAATGGCCACGCTCTCACCGCGAATCACCCCGCTCCGTCACCGGTCTGCGAGGAGCCTAAGCAACTGGAGGATCACGGAGAAAACAGAAAAAGGCGGGCGCGAGAAGGGGACTGCGCGAAGAAGAAGAAAATCTCGATGAGGGTTGCGGTGGCTACGATTCGGCGACCACCCCGACGTGTATGTGCAGAAGCGATCCTCCGTCCGTCCGTCCCTCTCCCTCCATCCATTCATCCATTTTCATCTTGCTTCCTCCTTCCAACTCCTCTCGTCTCGCTGCCCCAAGCGCAGCAGCAGCAAGAGCAGCTTGCCCGGCACTCCTATCCACACACACACACACACCCACACATAACCTAGTACCAAATAGTTACGAGCCAGCAAGCTAGGTATCTCCCTGCCGATATGCCGCCCCGATAATGCTGCGGGACGGAGCAGAAAAGAAACGGGGTACACGGGTATGGCGGCAGGTTGCGCCATTCTCGTGCAGCAGCATTGAAGATTTGCGCCATCAACGCGACGTCGTCGTACTGCTCTTATTGCTGCTGCTAATGCCTGCCAGCTTCTTGTTTTTTTTCTGTGTCGTTGTTCTGTCACAAAGAGTAGATGGATTTGGAGAATCGGCGCTCTTACTCGGTCGCTGCTCGCTCTCCGTCTTTTCCGCCCGTCTTCCTCGACTCCTTGTCCACATATATCTAAGGTACCTAGGTAGGTACCTTTACATACATACCTTACCTTATCACCCCTCAATATCAGCACTAGTTTGAATTTGATTGATTCCGTGTCAGTAAATGGACAGGCTGGAGGTGGAGGGATGGAGTAGAGGAGTGGCGTGCAGGATGCTGCTGCATACATAGAACCCACACATTACCGGCGGTATAAGTTCTTGGAGAAAAAGACCCGGACTTCTACCAACAACTAAGCATTCTCTCGAGATAAAATATCGGCGGGATAAATTAGGGGATTGCTAAGCCATTCCAGCCTGACCTACATACGTCCACCGCATCATTCAATGCTTCCGTCAATTGTTTTCTGTGGTTGCCCTACCGCCACCACCACCAGATCGCCCCTTCGACGAACCGCTCCGTGCACACAAAGGGCGGAGATGGAGGAGGACGAGGAGGAGGACGAGGAATCCAAATGGGGGTTAAAAACGCCACAAATCCAACGGTGCTGCAAAGGCCTCTTGTACATCCTCTTCAACCTTCTCCTTTTGATTTCACTCCGTTATTCCGTCCCTCCTTCCCTCCTTCCTCACAACCAACCCTCCTTGCTTGCCGTCCTATTCCACCGTCTCCAATACCTATGTCTAACTGGTACGATTCGTTCGTTCGCCGTGTTGAACCCCCCCTTCCCCAAACTCATGGCATTGAGAACGGGCTTGGTTCCACCACAGGGACGGCGCGAAAGGAACCTCCGAAGTGTGCTCCGCGGGGGAAGAAGTGAGGCACATACAGTAAGTCGGCGGCGAAGGGGATATATGATATATAGGCATGTTTGTCGAGAGGGGGCAAGATTAGACGATGCTCGTATGTACGTAAGTGGCCCGTCCGTACCATGGGAGAGCCTGATGCACGGCGGCGGCCTTATCTCTGGACCGGACCGGACTGGACTGGACTTCCCGGCTGCACTGCGTCCCTCTGCTGCTTTCCTGCCTGCCCTCCTCGATTTGCCTGCCGGAACTCGACCACGCTGCATCTTCTGTGCGGGACTGGTCGTTGGGCATGAACGGTCTGCAAAGGCCAGCCACTCACTGTGAAGATATGCTAGGGGGCCTGTGTCCTTCCCCTCCTTTTTTCCTTTCCATTTCCCGCGTTCTCTTGTCTTTTGGCCTCCCATTTCTCTTTCTTACGCTCGTCGGCTTAGCATGAGTGCACTCACGCAGGCACATACACACACGCACATACAAACCCATAGGCAAGCAGGTATCTGGGCGGTCATCAGCATACCTGCCAATAACGTTTGCGGTCGGTACCTGGCCAGTAACATGTAGCCAAGCGAGCCAACCGAGACCGCCAATCGCATGAGCAAAGCCCACCTAATTCAAAGTAACGAGATTCATGAGACGATTCAATACACAGTATGATATAGATACGTGCCTTAGGTAGGTATCCAGGGGCCGCGGGTGCCGGAAGGGCTAGGCTGGAGCGGGTAAAGTGTCGAAGCGAACACCGGAGACCCGGGATGCGCAGTACTGCTGACCGGCTGGCCGGTAAATTGGGGTCATCCGTCATTACCATTATCTGATGCTGGTGTCCGTCCCATCCGATGAGGATTGTGGGCGGCGCTGCTCGCTCCCGGCTGCTTTCTCCCCCTTTTTCGCTTTTCCTTTAGATCCGCTTTTTTCAGCACTGTCAGGGACCAGGCTTCGCTGTCGGCTGCTGGCAGCCGTTTGAGATCTTCACACCCTGACGCGCCCACGAGGGGAAAAGGGGCTAGAGCGGTCCGCTGCCAATGTTTATGACGTCGAACATCAAGCTATTCTGTTGAGGGCCAACCGGACGTCCTAACAACCTAGAGAGCTACATAGGTACTCTCAACGTTTGTGCAGCAGCAGACGCACGAGCTAAGGAAGGTACGCAAGGTACGGAAGGTAGGGTACAGACGGGAGCTAAATGCGATTAGGAGTGAGGAGTGCTTCCGATCCGAGGACAGCTTGGAGAGCTCGGAGTCAAAAGCAAAAAACGGGTTCGTTGTTTCCGAGGAACACATGTGACTACACGTGTCCAGAACTACGGCGAGGTGGGTATTGACGAAATTGCCGGCCGGTATTTCCTCTGCTTGCTTAGAATTTGCTGTTCGACATCTAGCCTGCTGATAATGAGGGGAATGAGGGGATGAGGGGATGAGGGGGACGGTGCTGTGATAATAAAAAATTATCTCAGTTCAGATATTGCACATGTTGCCTACACATGTTGCTTGCTTCGGCTTTTCTCAGGGGCTAGAATCCTAGCCTCGATGTTCGATGTTGTTCGATGTCACGCCCTTTCGCGCCTCATCAAACGGCTTACACGTGCAATTCATGCGAACTCGGCCTCCCCGCCTCCCACGCCCTCATCGGCAAGGATTGATGATCGCGGCTCCTTGGAGCCCCGCTACGTCAGCTCGATCACCATGGGTTCATGATCGAGGCTGATCTCCTGTCTGCCCCCTCTCTTTCACTGCAACACAGTTTGGCGAGTGAGCGAGTTGGCTTCCTGTTCCGTCTTGCAACTGCTTACCTACCTACCTATCCAGGGAGGTACCGCTTCAGGCATCTTGCGCGAACTGTTAATCCCGTCTCCCCTTTCTCTCACATGTTTTGTTGATAATCCATCTCGACTCTTAACATTTTTCGTGTTATTGCAACCCCACGGCCGTCGACAGATCATCCCCGAGATTGATACAACGGGGTGTGAACCTATGACACGGGCGAGGGAGTGCAATAGATAGAAATTATGGGACACGGGCAGCCGCGGCGGCGCGATCGACGCTATCGACCCAGCTCCTGATGATACGGTTCAATGGGAGCCCTGAGGAGCCTCAATATACGGACACATGGTCGGGCGTGGATTAGGTTGGATTTGGCCATACGACGGGCAGCCACGGGCAGAGTTCCCGGAATGAAGGCACTATCTTTGGGCATATTGTCCGTGCATGACGAAAAGACGGCGGCGGGTGGGCGGGATGAGGAAGAAGGGGAAGAACCATAGCTGCCGCCGATAATAGAGCCGCGACTTATGTCTAGACCGGCGGTCCACGTGTTGTTAGTAAGTGGTAGAACCGACGGCTCTATATCGATATCGTCTACCACTATCCACACGACAATAGGAACTTTTTTTTTGCCCATCCAAGAAATATTACGATGCATTATGCTTCGGCCCATCTCGAAGACGATCATTAACAGACAGGTAAGGTACTTGTTCGCTAATGTATATGAGCCGCACTTGCAGAAAATTGGTTGTCTGGTTGTCTGGACCATAGGGAAAGGGTTGAGGGGAAATGTGAAGACTAAAGGGAGGTGTTCGCCCGTGTTGCTCGTGCTGTGTAACCATCGACAGGAACTAATACATTCGCTTGTCTTCCCTTCCGTTCCCCTCCCAGCTCATATTCCATTATCTCCTCCTTCCCCCCCTTCTCCAAGCCGTCCCGGAACCGGACTGGGTGGACGGGCTATCTGCAGCAGCAATCAACACACCCACATCAGACCTACATCTGCTAATATATCCATTGATAGCGAACCACATACTTCCGTAGCCAACCATCCAACCATCCATCCCACGATGCCTGCCGGATGAGCAAGAGCTGGGCTGACTTCCAATTCCTTCCTCCACCCGCTCATTGCCTGCTGCGCGGCTGCCCGATGCACGCCGCTGCACTAACATCTAAAATGCACGCAAAACAAATGGGTACACACAAAAAAACGAAAAAATTTCTAGCCAAGCCTTCTCGACCGACTGAGCGAACTGGCTAATTGGTCTGCCCTGCCGAAGCCCCCCCCGGAATAATGCCGCCCGCTTATAAGTCCGTCCTCACCGACCGCAGTCGGTGAGCACTTCCCGCTCCTCTTTGCATGTCGTCTCTTCCGCGCTTGCTTCAGTGTGCTCTTGAAACCCACCCCAGCCGGCACCCTACCTCGCCTACCATACCTAACCATAATCCGACTCCCTTAGTGGCCTAGTAGCCTAGCCATACACAGTGATGATCTTCTACCTCCTTTCTGCTGTCCCTATCGCCAACCAGTCCGCTGTTTCCATTCCATTTCGCCTACGGAATATCACATTCGTAATCTTCCCGTTCCCAGCATCTCACCATCCATCCCAACGCCGCCACCCGTTCACTCATCGAAGTCCTCTCCTCAGTTATCACTTTTTCCCCTCATCGGTCGGCGCCTTCGAGGTTGGTTACCTATCGTTTTGCCTTTCCCGCACCGCAATAGCGTCTTTTTCTCCTATGTACTAGCACCCGCCAGCCTGCCAGCCCAGCCCATCATCGCCTATTCCCCCTCAAATCTCTCCCGTCCGTCCTCACCACCCGTCCACCCCGCCCGCTTTTTGCTGCAGGTTCCCAGAATGCCACGTCGGAGAGAAACCCTAGAGCCGAGGGAGGGGGAGTGTGTGTAAAGAAGAAAAGCCAAAAAAGAGAAGCCAAAAAGAGACAAAAAAACAACAATAATAGAGATAAACAAACAACAAACACAGCAAGGTATGGAGAGAGAGAGAGAGAGAGAGAGGAACACTTAACATGCGCATACGGACAGCTAGATGCTAGCAGAGGGAGTTGGCTGTTTGGTCAATGAAGGGGCCTTGTTCCTTTGCCTGTTCTGCTCTCCCAAAACGAAGACAACTTCGGAGACGAGGATGCAAAGCTATCGCCCCTTCCCCTCTCTTCCTCTCTACTACTAGCCTAGGTAGCCATCGTCAGGGTCACCACCGCAGAGGCTGCAGTTGCAGCATTCGCGAACCATCAGCAAACCGACCAACCAACCAACCAACCAGCAGCAGGCTGAGCAGTTATCTACGGGCATCTACCTATCTCCCTCGTACATGAAATGACCCGTCCACCTTATGTGCAAGTCGCCATTTTTGGAAACGCAGCCGCAAGACGGACGGAGAGCACAGGCCCTCTTTCTTCTTCTGCTGCTACTACTTCCACCACTGCATTCTACTTCTACTTACTCATACTCGCTCTACATCTCCATCACCACCAGTCTGCAGTCTAAGAGGTAGATAGACACAGGACCTGGATATTTCGGCGATGTCTTGGCGTGTCTCTTGGTCTGGACGCCTGAAAGAGAGAAGCTGCCTGATTGTCTGTCTCCATGTGCCTGTGTCTGCCTAGGTAGCACCTAAGTAGATAGATAGGTTGCCGGCTCGATCCATTTCCTAACCTACCCTTTCGTGACACTGCATCTTCTGCCTACAATATCTGTTAAAAAGGCTAGAACTGACGGGGCAAATAACAAGCAGGCACGTAATTACCTACCCAGTACGACCCATCTGCGTACCTACCTAGCCCAAGGGAGTAAGATGGAGGAACGTGATGGCCTGGACACTAGCCCGGGATCGCTAAGCCGTATTCCATACAGAGTATGTTAGTTCCTAGTGCTTAAGGTATAGCAGCCTGCCTCAGGAGATGAAAATGACTGGCCCGCCACGACGCCGCAAAATAGGCCCGTTCGCGAACACGACACAACATCCTTTCCGACACACGACAGACACACCGGTGAGAGGCTCGTTCCGCCGGACCTCTGTTCTTGGTTCCGATCCCATCATCGTCGCCCATCCATCCACCGCCCTCACCCTACCTCCATCTCCTCCGCTTCTCTTCCCTTCCCTTCCCTTCCCGCCCCGTGCCAGCCACCACCACCACCAACCACGGCCGATCCTCCTCCTCATCTGTTGATACGAGCTGTATGAAGACAACCTGTCTCTATCTCAGGTAGGTATGTAGGTAGGCATCTATCAAAGCTGTCCAAGCTGACTGGCTCTCGGACTGGTTCGTGAATAAATTAATTCTGCCAGATTTCCGTCTGCTTCCTTGCCCACCCTTTACCAAACATCAAGATAGTTCGTATCGTCGACCAACAGGAGAAGAACACCGTGGCTGCTCGATTTTAACACACTGTTGTCCTTGTGCGAGGCTTATCTTCTCTTCTCAAAAACAGCGAATGGGATTGTGAGTGGACTGACTGCCTACCTATGTACCTAGTTAATGGTTCGTTATTCGTTCTAGACCCGAACGGGACGAGACCGTCGGCCTCCTCATCCTCTTGAGGCAATCCCGCCGTCGTCTCCATCCCCCCTGCCCCCATTCCGCGTCTTTCTTCTTCCTTCGTGCCCGCTCGCCTTTCCCTCATTGGCTTCGGCCGGGTAGAGGAGGGTAGGGTCCCGGTAGTGGCCAAGTACCCAGTGCCTTAGCCCCCCCCGCCAGCCCGCCCCGTCCGTCCGTCCGCCTAAACAAGGTTACGGCGGCTCGGGAGGGATGGAGGAAGGAGTCCTACGGAACGCGAAGCTCGATGTCGTTGAGTTCTGCGAGGTGTATCGGATGGTATGGTAACTACCTACCACCTAGGTAGGTACGGTACAGGGATGAAGATGCAGGTAGGTAGGCAAAGCTTTGCTTCCGCGCGGGACGGCGGCCGACGTGTCTGGACCTACTTATGTGAATCTAGGTAAGCCCTGGAGCGTCAAGTGTGTGCCTGTGTTTTCTCCGGCAGGCAACTCTGGGCTTGGCTTTGCATAGGCTTACACCCTCTGTACCTACATACCATACGCATCAATGCGTTCGTATCAAGGGTCATGTTGGATTGTAACCAATGCATATCTATGCCAAATAGTGCCTGGCTAAGCGGGTGGTCTTGATGGATGCCTTGATGGATAATCGGTGATGATGGATGATAAACTTGCCGCTGCGACCGGTCAGGACTTTCGATGGAGACTCGGAGATGATGAGAAATCAAGACATCGGGGCTTAGAGAGGGAGAGATCAAGACTCGTTTCCTCCTTCTCCTTATTCCCAGCCTCTCTGCTCTCTACGTTCACTCCTCTCCCTCCCGCACCTTGGTGGCAATCCCACAAACGGTGGGATGAGCTAATGGGCAGCGAGCACCGTTTCGTCCTGATCACCGTTAATCCTTTAATGTGTAAGTACCTCTTAGATGGCGCTCTGAGGCTATCATACAAATTGTATCTGAGGAGGGATCAGTCTGGATAGACGTGGTAAGGGCCTTGAGATGCGTGTTGAAGGCGTCAGTGAGCAATTGATGATGTGTGTTGCGGATTCAGGACCTTGACTTGGGCTCAGTCAATGGCACGCTAGCTGTCTTGCTTGCTTCTATGTGTCGGGATGATTGACGATCGAGTACTCGCTTCACGTCAAAATATAGCTGCGATTCTAGTCCTGTGTCTTCTCCAGGCAGCTGTAAGATGTATCACCTCTGGGGCGGCCTCTGGTGCGCGTTGTGGAAGATGAGGTACGTACCTAGATAGAGACTGGGAGGCTGGGATAGAAAGACCAAGGCAATGACGCCTACAATCAAAGCCCCAATACCCCAGATTTCAGCTGCGTGCCGGCCTCGGCAGTGTGAATGACGTATCATCTTGCACAAGGCTGAGCAGCTCAGGGGTAGATTTGGTTAGCATCGTACGAGAGTAATGACGATAACGCTGCCCCTAGCTGCTGATTTTCTGCCACCGTAATATGCCTTGCTCTTCTTTCGAGATGATCCAAGCTCTTCGCACTCCTTTGCGCTTGAAATCTCGACCTGTGCCAGTGAAGCTATTCCCACAGACCTGCGACGTGCATAGCCCGGCTTGGCTGGTCTGCTCTGTCCGGACGAGGCCCCCCCGTCGAAGAAAACATCTGATGGTCATGCCGCTGGATAATCTCGCCTTGTTTTATAAGACCTTGTCTTGATAGTTCTCCTTCCTTGCCCACCTCTATTCAGACATGCTAGCTAGAGGAGAGAGACGAAGGAAGAAAAAAACAACCTGGTGACATGAGGTTACCTCTGAATTAGCCCCTGAGTCTGACGCGCAAGCGCCTACTGTCACCTGCCCGATGCCTATCGGACAAAGGCAGCTGGTAGGTTTAGACCAATACTCTTTTCTTTTCTGCTCACAGCGATGCTAATCGTGTTGTTTCGGCTGGTGGTAAGATGTCTTTGTGTTTCGATGTTTCGACCACCAGAGCTAGGTACCGAATTGCGCAATGTCTTTGACGACGTTAGAGTGCTGTGCAAAGCTGAGAGTGACGCTCGCGCAATGTGAGGTTGGAACAAATGTTTGTGAGGACTTTCATGGATCCGGAGATGGCCATGAGGCTAATGGATAAGGCTGTCCCCATGGCTAGAAGGGAATGCCGATCGGGCTTGGGACGTGGAAGTGCCGCTATTACTTGAATCCAAGTTGCGATGGTATGGTCGCCCCATATCGGGCTCGAGATCATCTTTTCTCAAACATTGGGGCTGTACTTAGACCGGGGGCTGATTCTAGCTTCTTTCTGCTCGCTCTTTGGATGAGTAACATGCTAGGTATCGAGAGTGTGCCTAGCTAGTAGTCCTTGCGAAATGTTTGCGTCCACCTCTGTGATCGATGGGTAAGAATGAACTGAAGGAGGAGACATTCCTTAACTGAATGTATGACGGCATGGGCGTAAAAATGGAAATCCTCAGAAGAGTGTCAGGCGAGCTGCTCACTGGGACATTGCTGCTTCCGGATCCTGTGACGGGGGTGGGATAGAATCCTATCCTTCCAAGACTTCGCCTCAGCTTGTGGCCCTTCTCGAGAGACCACGATCTCAGAAGCTAGGCTCTGTTGCAAGGCTCGGTGCCCGAAGGCTGGTCCCTATGAGTCTTCGAGCTGAAACTTGAGGGGAGACCAACCGGTTCCACCCTGTTTAGCTCCAGCTTTCCCTGTTGCTCGCGGATCTTGTGGAGGCTTGGACTGACTGCCACGGTGGTCATCTGGCGTCCGCCGGCCACTTCGTTCGTGACAGCTGTGACCAATGCGTTTCTGTATTCATTGGCGACTCGACAGCATGCTGCGTTGTTTTGCCGCCCCTTGCTCCGGTGCCAGCTTGCCTAAAGGCTCCTTCGTTTTCGATTTGCACGGCGGTGACATGGACGAAGAGATGGCAGTGACGAGGATTTTCTAGAGGGATGGCTTTGCTCAGGTATGGTGGCACCGCAATGGTCCCAGAAGCCCTTACCGGGACGTGATCATACAGTAAATTGCCCTTCATCGATGGTTACATATGACCATTGCTTCAACGGCCTGGCTGCCATTCCTGATGCACGTTCTCCATTAGCACGTGCACACCCTGGGATTCCTCCCTAATGAGTAATGACTGCCATCTCTCAGCCAGCCAACTGAATGGCACATCTTGATGTCCCTTGTAATGCGCCTTACGTCGGGCTCATCTGAACCGCATGTCAATATCTATGTACAAAATAAGATGGACTATAACCACGCATTTCGGCCCAAAATGGATGGGCAGAACGGGTATCCAGCTGTTGAGACGATTGCCTAGCGTCAGCGTGCGCCCTCGCCACTGTAGCCGGGATAGGGACGAAGGACCAGACATCTGATAGGCTCCTTCTTCCTTTGTTGTCCATCCGGTACGGACAGCTCATCTCCAGTTGATCCCGAAAAGCCTCGTTCGGTTCTTGGTGTCAGCGTTCTGGTTCTTTGCGCTAGCGTTCTCGAGGTAGACCCTCTGGTGGCCCTTGACGTCCACGAAGAAATATTTGTATTCGAAATCGTCCTGCCCCAGACGTCTCACCAGGTGCAGGTTCGCCACGCCCTTCCCCCGTGGCCCTTCGACGTTGAAGTGCATGAGGAAGTGCTCGTTGCCCTGAGGATCCTTTCGAGTAGTCGAGCTAGAAAGGAGGTACCACGGGCTGGTCAGCATTAAGAAAGACAGAAATCTCGACGGATGTTCGACGGATTGTTCCATGGCGGATGGGTGTGCCCCCGACTCTCGATGACGTACGCGATGGGCCTGGCTCTCCTCCACTTGTTGTATGTCTCCTCTCCATACGCGGTTATCTTCTTGCTATCACCCAGGAGATCCAGACACTGATGGTCTTTCTTGATTCGATCCACAGCTCGGTTGTAGAACGTAGTCTTGCTGTCCGGTGAGAACACGTCCGACCATAAGAAGTATCCAACACCGCCCTGATGCGAACCCGCTGTCAGCTTAAGAACTATACGTACTTCGATAGCAGGAAGCCCAGTAGCCCAGTCGGGCTGGCTAAGCTAGACGGCAAGCAAGGCAAGCAAGCACACTTACTGTCAACGCAAGGCCTACTAACACGAGGCCCAAGTTGAAGGTCTGCTGGGCGGCGCGAGCCGTCCTCTCTGCCGCAGAGAGCTCCGTCCACGGCACATGGCCATCGTCATTGAACGGCGTGATCGCCCTTCTTTTCGAGCTTGACCCAGAGCTTGTGGCGTAGAATCGCTGGGAGGCGGTGGCTGCCGCGAGCGGGCAAAAGTGTTGCTGTGGCTGCGAGCTTAACAGCGCGCGAGAGACAAAGGCGCCGGCGCCAGCTGGAACTGTACACCCCTGAAGCTTCATGGTGGTGATGGTGGCGTCTGTGTATGACGGGAAAGGCCCATTTCGGTGATGTCGATAGCACCTGAAGACTCGATTGAAGGTTGTGAATTGTCGGCCGTCGCAAACGTAAACCAGAGAGATGTTCTCATGCGATGTTATCAAGTCGTGCATCAGAGCATCAGAGCTCGGACGAGTGCTGCCAATCAACCTTTCTCGAACCTTGGCGTGAGTGTGGGGTAGCAGAATCTCGGACTAAGCCGTATCTGGATTAGCCGATTGGCTTTATGCCACCCTGGCTCTGGGCGACCCAAATTCGAAGCCCAGACCACACTCCTGAACGTTCAACTTCCCAAATTCGATCAAACATCTCGACCACCACTCAACCCTGCAGGCCGTGCTGGCGCTCTCCCTATACACACGCTCTCTCTCATCGTCACTGAATTCGTCCTACAGTCGCCCAATATGAGCGGCCTCGCTTCAAAGCAGCAATCTCTGAGTCTCTTTGAGAAGCTGAAGAACAAGCCCGCAAACAAAGTAAGAGACGGCTTCCCCCTTTTTTTTCAACGACTGCCCCTCCCTCCGTCGATGCTGGTAGGAGGGTTCGCATAGCACTCCTTTGTCCCGGCCATGACGTTACCCGCAGCCGGCACTTGCCGTGCTACGAGGATGTTGCAAAACTGACCGGCATCCCCTCCATAGATATGTTTTGACTGCGGCCAGAAAAACCCGACCTGGACATCTGTTCCCTTCGGCATCTACCTGTGCCTCGACTGCTCGTCCAATCATCGGAATCTCGGTGTACATATCTCCTTTGTGCGGTCCACCAACCTCGACCGTAAGTAGAAACGAGCTCGATCCTAGACTTCCAAGGGAATGGGGATCGCAAACACCACAGGAGGCGCACCACAGGAGGCGCACTGGCTGACAGACACGTGGCACAAACTAAAACAGAATGGCAATGGGATCAACTTCGCATTATGAAGGTGGGCGGAAACGAATCCGCGACGAAGTTTTTCCAGCAAAACGGTGGCTCTGCTGCCCTGAACAGCAAGGACCCCAAGACGAAGTACCAGTCCAACGCCGCCACCAAGTACAAAGATGAGCTGAAGAGGCGAGCTGCGCGAGACGCCGCTGAGTGCGTTTACCCTTCACCCGCCTGTCCTGATAGGCCACTTGCTCTCGGAACCATGCGCCATCTGTCGCCCGACGATCTTGCTTGGGTCTCTCGGCGCATGCGATCCATGGCCGCCATGCCATTCACCTTGAAACTGACACATGAAACAATACAGGTATCCCGACGAGGTGGTCATCGCCGATGTCGGCGACGCGGGCGACGGTACAAGCACCCCAGCGGGCGAGCCTGAGGACGACTTCTTCTCATCGTGGGACAAGCCGGCCATTAAGAAGGCCACACCCCCGATTTCACGAACCGCCACACCGCCGGTTGTGGGTCGCACGCCATCGCCATTCCTCAGCGCCGGCGCGAACGGTGGCAAGGATATCGCCCGGGCCTCGTCCCCGCTCGCCAAGCAGGGCTCTTTCGAGGACACCACCGACACCACAACCGCCGCCAAGCCAACGGCCAGCCGTATCACGCACTCGTCCGCCCTGAAGAAGACGACCGTAGGCGCCGGTCCCCGAAAGGCCAACGTGCTCGGTGCCAAGAAGGCGACGAGCAAGCTCGGGGTCAGGAAGGCCGGCGGGTTGGGCCTCGCCGCCGGTGCGGAGGTCATCGACTTCGACGAGGCCGAGAAGAAGGCCAAGGAGGAGGCCGAGCGCATCGAGAAGCTTGGCTACGACCCGGATGAGGAGGACGCGGTGGCGAAGAAGCCTGGTGCCGTCAAGACTGGTGCGGCCGGCGGCGCGGCCGGCGTCATCCATTCGCCGAGCCCCGTCAGCCCACCGCGCGGCGGTTACGGCGCCGCTTCGCATACCCGCGAGAAATCTGCCTCAGAGCTCGAACGGCTGGGCATGGGCATGGGCCGCCTCGGATTCGGCCAGGTCGGATCCGGCAAACCGGCGGCTGCGGCTGCGGCGAAGAAAGCCGGTGCTGGCGGGTTCGGATCCGTCGGCCCTATCAAGGCTACGGCGGAAGGTAAGTTTTGCTGGAGCTTTCCGGGCTTTGCTCTTCTCTATACACACGAAGATTCAGACGAAGATTGTGTGGTTTGGCTAACACGAGAGATGGAAACAGCCGACGAAGAAAGGTACGCGCGCAGCAAATTCGGGGACCAGAAAGCCATCTCCTCGGACGAGTTCTTTGGCAAGGGCTCGTTCGACCCCAACGCGCAGGCCGAGGCCAAGACGCGGCTCCAGGGCTTCGAGGGCGCGACGGCCATCTCGTCCAACGCGTACTTCGGCCGCCCGGAGGACGACGACGCCCAGGAGGAGTACGGCGACCTCGAGTCGGCCGCCAAGGACTTCATCCGCAAGTTCGGCATCACCGCCGGCGACGACCTCGAGAACCTCACGGCCGCGCTGGGAGACGGGGCCACGAGGCTGCAGGGAGCTATCCGGAGCTACCTGGGGAGCTAGAGAGAGTTGGTTGGAGGGAGCTGAAGGGAGCTGAGGTAGGTAGGTGCGGACTGACTTCTGGAGGTTATGAGAGGGAAGGGCTGGCTGGCTAGTTGCTGGATTCGCGTACTTTGGATGGGGGGAGTTTCGAACGTCAACTCACTTCTCGTCGGATTTAATACAACGCTCGGAACGAAGGAATAGGGGTTGGTGGGTTATGATTTCTCAATGTTCTTTTCTCTTTTGGTTCAAACGATACGAGTACAGGAAAGCATTTCTATTTTCTCTACCTACCTGAGTCATATTACGACCGAACACCTAACTGTCTAGTGGGTGGTTGGTGATACTCTGGGGGGACAAACTCGGGCTGGCGGGCTGCCTAAAAAGCGAGCGATGATCATGATGAAGAAGACGTGGCATATATCTGTTGGTTTTGACAGTCTTGCGTCCTGTTTTCCTTCAACACGGCGGCGCACATCAGATTGGGAGCAAAGAAGACAAAAATCAACAAAGGGAGGGAGAGGAGAAAACGCGGCGGAACGAACGCGAAGACGGTTGGCTGCCTACCTAGTGCCTCACTTAGCAGACACTGACGAGTATCTAAATAGAGAGAGAATGTTCTTGGACTACGGCGTTTGGAAGACCGAGAACCACACACATGCGTGGATATGCTCCAGATGGAGTCCCCTATGATTTTGTAAACCAAGAGACAGATTGTTATAGATCGGCTAGAAGGACCTATATACTGCCTTGTGCAGGCTATCTCATCATACAAATGTACAAAGAACCCAAGATGCAGCAAGCAATGCCTCCAGAAGCGCCCCTGAATAACCCAACCGTTAGTAGTGCGTTAATGGGAGATGGAAAGGAGTGCTCGAAAAATGCAGAGAAACAAATAGCGAGTATATGGCAAAGTGGAGAGAAACAAGGATAAAAAGGGGGCTTTTTTTGGGTGCAGCTCTGCTCCTCCAATGACGATGAACGTCTCCTACAACTTCGGGTGAGAAGTGAGCATCCCGTTTCCCTCAGCTAAGCACTTCGCGGCGTCGTTGACGAACTCGTCGACGACGGCCTTGGCCGGCTTGTTCTCGTTGACGACGGCGGCGCACTGGCCCATCAGGAACGGCCTGAACTGGTCCATCAGCTCGTCGATGTCGACCTCCTCCTCCGACTCGACCTTCTTCTTCTCGTCCTTTCCGTCCTTTCCGCCCATCCCGACGCTGCCGGGTGGGCCCTCGCCGCTCATGATCTTGTCCAGGTCGGCCTCGTAAGGGATGGTGCCCTTGGCCGTCAGCTCCTTGATCTCGTCCTGGCGGTTGTGCTCCCAGTTCTCGATGTAGGCGTTCGTGCGCACGCGCAGGGGCCTGCCCGTGAAGATGAGCGTCTTGATGGTGTCGTCGAAGCCCGCAGTGCGCACGGCCTCCTTGTGCGACTCGGGCGCGCCGGCCTCCTCCGTCAGGATGAAGCGCGTGCCGACCCAGACGGCCGACGCGCCCATCATCAGCGCCGCGGCCAGCAGCTGGCCGTTGTGGATGCCGCCCGCGGCGACGACCTGCACGGGCCCGCCCGTGAGCGGCGACCTGCGGCCGCGGCAGGCGGCCACCACGGCGGGGATCAGCACGGTGGTCGGCACGTTGCCGGTGTGGCCGCCGCCCTCGCCGCCCTGGGCGCAGATGATGTCGACTCCGAGCTCGAGGCACTTGGCCACGTGCTTCGGGTGGCCGATCATGTTCATGTAGAGCACGCCGGCCTTGTGCAGGCGCTCGACCACGTGGCGGGGCGGCACGCCGACGGCGGAGACGAAGACTTTCGCGCCGGACTCGATCACGATGGTGATCAGCTCGTCGAGCTTGCCCTTGGTGTAGTCGTAGTTGGTCTTGCGCGCCTGGCCGCCCACCTGCGGGAGCAGCAGGTCGACGCCGAAGGGCGCCTTCTTGTCGTCGAGGAAGGACTTGAGCTCCTCGATCTGGTCGCGCAGCATCTCGGGCGTGTAGTTGACCCCGCCGATGACGCCCAGCCCGCCCGCGTTCGTGACCGCCGCCGCGAGCTTGGGGCCCGCGGCCACGTTCATGCCCGCTAGCATCACCGGGTGCCTGATCTTGAACAGGTCGGTGAGGGGCGTTCGGATCTTCTCTGTTACGTAGGGTTACAGGAGCTCGTCAGCACACTAATCTTTCTTCCCGCCCATAAGTAAACTGGGCCTTTCCCCCAGCTCTAGCTCTAGCGCATCCGCGCTCGAGGTGAGCACGAATCCATTGCGGAGTGTCCCTGTCCCAACCCTACAGCTCCCTTCCCTCGTAAGCGTACACTCGGATGCGTACACTCGCAGTGAGCGGGAAGGAGCCGGTCCACATAAGCCTTCTTGGAGGGGAACTTTTCTTACGTGGAGATGCCATGTTGAATGTGGACTGATAGGTATAGATCGATGGGATAAGGTGATCTCCCTCGGTATCGACAAACAGGACCGGTAAAAGTTAGGAGAAAGGAAAGAAATCTAGACTGCTAACAATTGGCGGAGTAAGGAATAGATAGATGTACTGCTCCAAAAAAAAAGAGAATTGCGACAAGAGGACACGACGCTAAGACAAAGAAGTGACCTGCACCGCACATGCCTGCTTGAGCCGAGGTGCTTTAGGTTGCCCCAATTCTTGGTCCCTCGGCAGGGCACTTCTGGGGATTCCCTACCCTCTGTGCGCAGTTATCTGGGGTCTACTTGGCACCGAGCTCCCCCTCTCCGCTGATGTCTGCGCTGAAAGTGCGCTGGGCGGATGGTGGGGTAGAGTAGCTCAACTAAAAAAGATGCCGAGGTCCAGAACCGATTATTGATGGGAAAGTCTGTGGGGAGTCAAGTCCGTCGCGAATTGGCCATTCGAGGCTGGATGGGATCGGTGGATCGGCTCCAATTCGCCGACATACGCAGTTTACTCATCTGTCTGAGCCGACATCCAAGGTCCCAGGGCCCAGAAAAGCAAACTTATAATCCTAGCGAGAAAATGAATATCTCCTATTCTCTCCAAGTCGTTGGGAAGCCGTTGGGATACCGAATCTTGGATCTGGAAACATCACGTCATGGACATTTTTGGTAGCTTGCATGGTCCGGGAATTTAGCGGTTCCGGGGACCGGGGCTCAGGGCTCCACAGGGGTCTGCTACTGTGAAGCGCGTCGCGTCCCAGCAATGAACATGAAATCATCACTGATGAGCCCTTAAATAGAATAACAGAGAGCGCCAACCCAAGAGAATATCCAGCCATTGGTTCGATGTGAGGTCTCGAAAATAATGGCGATTATATCTGAATGACTTCGACGTATACGTAAAGTATACACCTTACATTCTCGAGCTCGCCGCGGTGTCCCAACTTGCTTGCTCCTCATCCTGCATTCGCCTTGAGCAGCCGAGCTGCTGCTAGCCAAACATGAGCTTTGCCTTGATGGCGGCCATAGCGGCGGCATCAGCGGCAGTAGCTGCCCCCACGCGTCGCCTGGCCCCGCGCGCAGTCACCGCTGCGGCCTTATTGCGCAGCGATGCTGTTATCGGATGGACGTCGGCAGGAGTGGAGACGACCCGACCTCGGCGTCGGTTCATCTCGGGCTCGGTCCGGAGGCCGGAGAGCAGAAGAACGAGGTTTACGAGATATGGCCTGGGTACTCCTGCGCAGCCACCCCTGGAATCTCCGCTGCAGACTCAGAAGCCGACCACCGGTCTGGGCAACTTGGGAACAGAGGAAATTCCGGCTCCGGCTCAACCAGAAGCGAGGAGCCGTGCTACGGCGTACATCGCCCTGGGAAGCAACATGGGCGACCGCATCGCCATGATCGAGCGGGCTTGCAAAGAGATGGACGCCAGGGGAATCCACGTGAAACGGACCAGCAGCCTGTGGGAGACGGAACCGATGTACGTCCTCGACCAGGACAGGTTCGTCAACGGGGCCTGTGAGGTAGGGATATCCGCACGGGCTCAGACCCGATACTTTCGATGCCTGCACTCATTCCTAGCACCTGATCTACTCGCTCTGTCACTTTTTGTTTTCTGTGCCACTGCTAACAAGCCGGGCAGGTCGAGACAGATCTGGAGCCCCTGGCTCTGCTAGACCAGCTGCAAGACATTGAGAACAGCATGGGTCGGGAGAAGATCGTGGACAAGGGCCCACGGAACATCGATCTGGACATCCTGCTCTATAAGAATGAGAAGCTGTACACGGACCGCTTAAATCTGCCGCACATCGGCATCCCGGAGCGGGAGTTCGTCCTGCGACCTCTGGCTGAGTGAGTCGCTCAGTCCCATCTTCCCCCTTAGCCCCTGAATGCTGAGAGATACCTCTATCCTTCTACACAAGTTCCTATATCCATCGCATCGCATGAAACTCATCAGGACATCTGTGGGCTTGCTCCCCCTCCCCTCTCTATCTAGACTCATCCCCGACAAGCCAATCGACCCAGACCGTCCATGGAAGCTAGCCCTAGACTACCTCAACGAGCTGCCCCCACCATCCTCCCCACTCACGACCTTGACCCCCCTATCAACAAATACTAGTGGCCAGACGCAAACACCCCCCCTGCAGGCCCTCCTACCCACACGCCGCACACACGTCATGGCCATCCTCAACGTAACGCCCGACTCCTTTTCCGACGGCGGCTCCCACCACTCCTCTTCGTCTCCGCTATCCGCCGACGCCCTCGCGACGACCGCGCGCCGCCTCATCGACGCCGGCGCGACCATCATCGACGTGGGCGGCCAGTCGACCGCGCCGCGTGCGACGCAGGTGTCGCCGGCCGAGGAGCTCGCGCGCGTCATCCCCGCCATCGAGGCCATCCGCGCCGTCAACGCCGAGATAGACAGCAGCAGCGGCGCTAGCGGACGGCCCAGGCCCAGGGCCATCATTAGCGTGGACACGTACCGCGCCTCCGTCGCCGCGGCCGCCGTCGCCGCCGGCGCCGACATGGTCAACGACGTGTCGGCCGGCCTGCTGGACCCGGAGATGCTGCCGACAGTGGCCAGGCTGGGCGTGACGGTGTGTCTGATGCACATGCGCGGCACGCCTGCGACGATGGACGCGCTGTCGAACTACAACAACGGCAGCAGCCGCTCATCCCCCTCACCAGAAGCCGCTGAAGCCGCCGAAGCCGCCGAAGACGACGACGACGCCGTAATCCCCGCCATAGCAACCGAGCTCCTCTCCCGCGTCGCCGCCGCCGAAGCCGCCGGCGTGCGCCGCTGGCGCATCGTCCTGGACCCTGGCCTCGGCTTCGCCAAGGTGCGCCCCGGCCAGAACCTCTCCGTGCTGCGCCGGCTGGACGACCTCCGCAGCTGGCCGGGCCTCGAGGGCCTGCCGTGGCTCGTCGGGCCAAGCCGGAAGCGGTTCGTCGGAGCCGTGACCGGCGTGGAGAGGGCCCGGGACCGCGTGTGGGGCACGGCCGCCGCCGTGGCGGCGAGCGTGCAGGGCGGGGCCGACGTCGTGCGCGTGCACGATGTGGGGGAGATGAGCCAGGTGGTCAGGATGGCGGATGCGATATGGAGGAGGCGGTGAGACGAGAAAAAAGAAACCGAAACGTCTTGGTTTGCGGCTTTGTTTTTTTCTGTGGCGAGGAGGGAGGGGAGGGAGAGTCGACGGGCGATCAGGGAGGGAGAATGGGGGCCGGGGAGGAGGCTTTGGAGAAAACAAAAACGACCGAGAACGTGGGCTGCTCCATGGCAAGGCGTCGTCGGCGTCGTCGGCGCCCCGTCCCTGCCTCTTCTTGCTTTGTTGCTATTCTCTGCTACTCGGACTTGGGAGGCGGCGCCTCGCCTCGTGAGGTTGGATCTGGTGGCGTAGCTTACTTCCTCCCTACCTACCAACCTACCTACCTACCTATCACCTACCTCGGTAACTATCTAGGTTGGTAGCCATTTGCATTATCGCAGAGGGAGCTGGATGGCGACGATGATGGCGAGCGAGCTGCCCCCGTGATTGATGTGTTCTGGCTGTGAATGGAATCATCGTCGCATTGGACCAAAGATGGCATACGTTGGTCGCTGCTGAACACGCCCCCTCCGTTGTTGCAGCTCGTGGGTGATATGTACCTAGAAGTAGGTAGATACCTGTCATGCATGGACCCCCCTGGTACCATGCATGTGCTGCGTACTTGTGCAGGGAAATATCAATGTAGATCTCCTGCTTTGTATGTATCTGAAAGTCTCCACTCCCACTACCCAGCTGTCAATTCACACCCGTCCAACCTGTGCGCTGGTAAGGCAGAAAATGGGCGAAGTGTCGGTTGAGGAAACACATCAACGACAATGCACACGCCCGTTTCGCGCTTGATACTAAACAAAGCACACTGCTTTGGTGTCTGTCTTGTCTTGTCCGTCTGTCCACTGGAACCCCGGCCCGACCTCTGCATCCACGACATGATGCAGTCCCCGAGCATCCGGTTCCAGATGCCGAAGGGCTCAGCTCAGCTTGATTGCGGCTCATCCTGCCCCAGCCAGTCCAGAGCCTCCCTCAGCCCGCTTCTCACCTGGCCGGCCCGTGCCACGTCTCCCTTCCCGGACGTCTTCAGACTGCCGCCCGATGGGGAAACACAACATCCACCCCCTTTTCACCCCGGGTCTCGTCCCGGTTATTGGCTCTCTCGGGATTCAGTGTCCTCCACCAGCTTGTCTGATCTGTGGTGTTGGCGAAACTCCCGGACGCAGCGGCAATGGAGGCAGGTAGGCGCAGCCGAGGGTCTCTCGCTCGCTTGGTGGGATATTGACGGAGATGAGAGGGAAGAGAGGTCTATAGCCCCGTCGGTATACCTCCCACCTCATGGCCTAGACCATTTTGTTGCTACCCGTGATGGCACGGTTAGATCCAACCTTGCCCTTACTCGACTAGGGACAAGTTCCGAGGCCACCCAACTCAGGGAGACGGCTTCGCTGCGGCTGCTTGCGTGCGTACTGAGGTGGTGAGAAAACTGTTCCGGATATGGCTGTCGTACTATAGCTCCCAACAATTAGGTTGCCGGGTCTGTCCTCGGTTGCGGGATATCCACACCGCTGTAACATCGTGATGGTGCTGATGACGATGATGGTGATGAGTATGGTGGCAGTGGGTTTCGCCTAGGGCAGGAGAAGGGATAAGACGGGGAAGCGCGGGGAAGGAATCGAAGGATCGAAGAACGAAGCGAGACGACATGGCGTCCTAGATACGAGTTGATGATGCTATTCGGACACCCGTACAGGCACGATGATTAATCGACTATGGGCCGATCATCGGCCTGCCAAGACCAGAAGGCTTCCTGTGTCAAGTTCCGTGAATAATCAGTGTTTTGAAGTCATTGAGAGGAGAGGACAGGCCAGGACAGGCCAGGGCCAGGCTGCGCATCATCATCACCATCATCACCACCACCACCACCGCCACTGGTGGTATGCGTGAGTGCTGCTGCGAGTGCAGTCACAGCAGCGGTCAGAGGTCATCTCCGGCCTCATCAAGGCAGTCATCCGAGGAGAGAGGAAAGCCTGCAGCAAGAGGACGGGGAATGCAGCGAGACGGGTGCTCGATAGGCACCGCCGGGCTACACACTAGGCACGAACGACTTGATTGGCCGTCCTTACGCTCGCCTCTAGGTTCAACGACTCGACAGGTAGGTCCTGGTCGCATCGTCAGCTAGAGTCGGGTCTTCGGTTGACCCGTTCACTCAGATCCTCGCTTCTCGCCTCGTTGCGCCCGACAGATGAGAACAGAAAGAACACGAGATAAGAGTTTCCCCGGAAAAGGGGGATAAGCAATCTATTTGCATTTTTAATCAAGACGCTGTCGTGATTCACAGCCTGTAGGGCTGAAGAAAGCTGTGCAACAGCCAATATTCCGGTGCACCGTCGTGCCGCTGGCAAGGAAGGCATTGGAAGGGAGCCGGCTAGCTTGCTTCGCCTGCTGGGTGCACTCGCCCCTCCCATCCCATACTAATCTATTCCGGCCTTTGTGTCTCTACGGGTATGCAGTTCGACCACCCCTAAGCGGAACGGAGGAACTGACGGGCGTCGCGTCATCGTGCTACTGAGCACGGCGGCGGCAGACGGGCAAATATGGAGTAACTTTGAAGGAAGGGTGGGAGGATTCGCGGGTATGGGTATGTGACTGGTCAAGTTCGATGTTGTGTAAAGAAGATCGATCGAAAAAACCTCGGGGCAGCTCCCCGACGCCGAGGGAACCGGTCTCGGCTTAGCCTGGCTAACTGCCAAACCTACCTGGGCTAACGAGCAGAAGGTAGGATCTTGCGGGAGAGTGGGCATTGGGGAAAAGGGGGCCAAAAATGCGAGGAGGAATGGAAAGGAACACACGGGGCGGGGCGGGGCGGGGCGAGGCGGGGAGAGTCAGCGCACGAACGAACGAGAGATGGATGGGGAGGACGACCGAACTTGGAACTCCACCCACACGACACATGTGGTTTTATGGAGTGTAGTGTCAGTGCCGGGAGAAATCGGTCGGGGCCGTGCCCATATACAGCCTCTCTGCAGTGGCCTGGCTGCCTGCGCGTCAGCTCGATGGCGCGTGGGATGGGGAAGAGGAAAGGAGGAGGAGGAGGAGGACAGGTCAGGGGGAATGGAGGATGATGGTCAGATCACAGATGGCTGCAGATTGAGGGTGATAAATGGGACGAGGACCGATACGGGTGGGGAAAAATGTGAGATGTCAGAGTGGATGACTTGCGGAGGTGGACGACGCGAAGGACACGGAGGACGCGGAGGACGTGGAGAGGAAGGAGGCCGGTGGAGTTGAAAAAGGGGCAGGTGGGAGGGAAGTGTGGTGTCGAGGGTTTTCAGATATGAGAAACGCATTGCTTACCTCTTCATTGAATTCGTTGGCATGGTGTCTATCTCTCTGTCGTTGCTCCCCTCCATAATTCTCGAGACAATCTAGACTAGGCAACTACGGCTGTGAAACTCCCCAGCCGGCAGGGTTCGGGATCCAATAATCGGGGAATTTCTCCAATGCTGGCGTTGCTGGCTGCTTCCGACCGAGCCATAGGTAACATTGCCGTCAGCTGTGCAGCACAGCACAGTGTTACCTGTGGTCAGCGATGAATGCGGGTTGCATGTTTGAATATGCAACGAACCTGTTTGGGCATACTTTCTCTTCCTCGTCCCTCTCCTCTTTCTCGCTTCTCCTCTTAGTGCTCTCCACTATGACACGCCCCTCGTCACTCTAGCCCGCCAGGAAAGTCGAGACCTATTCCGGAAGCAAGCACGCCCCAGCCTATCTCAGTCATCCTCAATCACGTCAACGGTCGGCAGCAATGCCAAGACTATTATTGGACGTGAGATGTGATCAGTGGTCATCCATCATTCCCCGACAAGGCCCGGACAGAACGAGCGAGATGGAACAAAGGCAAAGGAAATGGATAGATGGAGAAAAGGCCCAAGTAGTGAGGTTGGATTCCGGTCCCGCAAAGGGCGGTCAAGTCAGGTTGGACCGCAACCAGCTAGATCAGCTAGGTCAGCCAGCGCCTGAACCAGTAGGCGCAGGCGAGCGCAACCGAAATCGCACCGGCTGGTTGTCACCGTAATCGTCACCACCACCAAAGGGCTTCTCCCGTCGCCGGTCTGTCTGGTGGAGCAGGCAGGTGCAGGCAGATGCAGGCAAGTGAAATGTGATGAAAATTCGAAAAGGGGCTATCTGTCCGATGCGACATCGAGAAGTAAGCCCCGAATAATTCGGTCTCCTTTTGTCAATGGCTTTGCTGCTAATGACCGGCAGGGCGAGGGAACGTGGCTCAGTACCCGGAGGTATCTGTAATGTATTGGCAAGTATGAAGGATGTAATGTACGAGGGACGAGAGCAAGGTCCAGGAACTGTTGTTTCTGTTGTGTCTTGGCAGTTGTTGTTAGCATCAGGGTGATGATAGCCCCGGTTGTCCGTCAGTCATCCAAAGCTCGTCTCGTCATCTAAAGATGTGGCCAGTCAGCAGAGCCAAGGAATTAGGAGTGGTTCCGGGTAGGCCATCGATGATCAAGCGATAGGCCATCGATCTGCCGACCACCTGTGGATGGCATGGCGTAATATGTTAATTGTTCTTGTGTGGTGGCTCGGCGAGCCGTTCCTTCCTCCCGCCGCTCTCCGCCGCAGCCACGGTCAATGTGGTCGCGGCCATCCTGGTCGCCGAGAACTGAGAACTGAGTGCCGAACCCTGAGCCCTCAGCCCTGAGCTTAAGCCTTGAGCTTTGAGCCCATTTGAACGTTGGCCGTCGGTTTGAGCCTGTTGTCGTCCGGATAGTCGAAGGACGGATGTCAAAGGGGCCCACCTTTTACCCCGGGCCAAGCATGAAGTACGCCAGCCAGGATCAGGCAGGCCAGGATAAGGCTTGCTCAGGGCAAGAAGATGTTGGAGTGAGTGTTGGAGAGGAGGAGAGTTGCCGATTGGGAATGGCTTGAATGGGTCGGGTCGTATGAGGTAATCATCAGCGGAGCGGTTCCACCAAGGCTGTTACCACGTGTTGTCGGGTCCGCTGTCGGGAAATTTTGTGATTTGACGGCTCGATAAGCTCGATACGGTACCCCAAGGCCAGACTTTCTGCGCTCAGGCAACAGGTTTGGAATCTCGAGAGTCCACCAAAACGGCGCCGCCCCCGGATTCGATTCAACGGCGAAGGCGTGCCACTGCGCCGAGGTCTAAATTTGATGTTTGTGAAAGTGGCATTCCGAAATTGATGTCTGCTGCGGTGCTCCCGACAGTCCAGTTTTGCTCTGCTCGCGAGGGTTTACAGTACAGGTACGTTGCACTGCACTAACCACCCAGCCGGCCTGTTGGATTGAGAGTTAGGAACGGCCTCCAGCTGAGAGGTACCACTTAATCCGTACAGCGGGGGCCAAAAGCTGGCTGGGCCCCTGATGCCCTGTGGCTCTGGCGCCGACCGACCGACCGACCGACCATTGTCCACTGACCGACAGCTGTAGATCTCCATCGCGCTCACCTATTTTGAGATTATATTCAGCTTCCCCCTGACCTTGTTCTACCCAAGAACCCGCTCTGCCCGCTCGTCCCTTTCCCGATTGTTTTAGTGCGAAAACCTTAATTGAACCACCAGCAAACCGACCTTGCACAACAACATTCACAACGGCCGCTGTGTCAAGCTTTCTTTCTGTCACTTCGTTTGCATTGACTCGATGGTTTTGGTCCCAAGAGTTTTCAACGTCGCCTTTAGTCAATGCTTCTTATCCACCCTTTTGGGGTCTGGCTGTCTCGAGCTGATTTGATTTGTCAAGCACCTGGATATTTGCAGATTGCTGGAATCAAATTGATTTCATTTCGCCTTTTCTCTCTGTAACTGAGGGAGGGGGGTCGGTCATCAACCAGCAACCATCAATTCAAAGCCCAGACCTCGTTTTTCGTTTTTCTGCCTCGCCGCCACCGCCTGAAAGAAAACCGGACTAATGAGGAGCCAACAGGGAGGAGGTGCCCAGCTTCATCTCTATTTGGTATCAAGGCCAAAGGGTGGCGACCAGGAGAGTACTCAACCACACGGCAAAAAGGTCCACAGAAGTACTGCCAAGTCTCAGCGGGACACAAGAGAGTCTCACGGCAAGCTGAGCTGCTTCCTGAGCTGCTTGCTGAGCTGCTTGCCGAGCTGCCATCCAAACAACCCCCCTTCTCCCCCACCACTACCGTCTAGCCTGGCCGCTGCTGTGCCCTGCGGCTTATTCCATCTCGCCCTCCAACTTCTTGTATGGGTTCTGCTATTTCCCTGCTGTACCGTCCGCTTTAGGGTGTTACCACGCCGCCCTGGTACGCCGATCATCCAGTTTGGAAAGTTGTTTGGTAGATTTACGGCCACCCAGTCGTTTCTTCCCTGACACCTTGGACACCTTGGACACCCTGGACAATCTGACACCGCCGCCATCTACCTACACAACCCCGGTCTCATTCGGCCACTCAGTTCGCTCAGGCATTGGAGGCATTGCATGCATTGCGAACTGAGGGCGCGGGTGGTTGACGGCGAACGGCGAAGAGCGGCCCAGCTGCCAAATCTGTTACTGGTTGGTTGGTCGGCTTGGTCGGCTTGGTTATCTTGCCTACCGCCTCTCGCTGCTTGCCTCACTTTCACCCTCATCCCTTGTTTTTTTCTCGTCCCCTGACCCTTTCTCTTTCCCGCTCCGTACGTAAACCAGTGTCCAGGCACCTGCGCCACGCGTAAGAGGACCTTACATCATTGACACCTCTTCTCCCGCTCCTGACCTGCCTTGCGATCCAGATCTCTCATACGCGGGGGGCTCGGAGTTCTTAAGTCCGCTTGTCGACAAAACAAAACGAAAACATGGCGGATCATGCATGGTCTATCGACAAGTGAGAATAAGGCAGACCTAGGCACTTCCCGGCCTAGTCGAGGACGGTAGGACGACTGGGGAAGTGACGTAAAGTGACGAGTGCGGGATGGAGGGGTGAGGCGTCAACGTGCATGTGTCACCTAAAAGTTCCCTCAATTAGCAACATGGCCTGAGAACCCCAGAACCACAGGGCCACGATAACCAACTGTGCCCCGAGATCTTGTGCTGGCGTCGGGTCGGCCGGCCACATGGGGCATCAAGAAGCAAAAATATCCCCAAGATGGGCCAATTCGACGGGAATCGCCCCTGGTGTTGGGATACCTAGCAAGATAACGCTCCGTAAGGGCAGGAACTTTAGGTCGCAATGAAGCGTTGATGACGGAAAGCAACACCACAAGGGCCGCCAGGGTCGTGTGTGATAGGACCGGCATATTGCGATCCATGATCCATTTGCCTTCCTCCCCCTCCCTCCCAACCATCCTCCGAAATCCTCTCATGCAAGTAATCTGTGGTTTTCCACGCACGCCCCGTCCCGAAAGGCGACCCGAGAGGAAGCGAAAGCTTCAGGCGACGGGACCGACGTGACGCGCGTGCAGTGGCCAATGTGATTGCCCCCTGGCCCCCGACTTTTTTCTCTTTCACGCGACACCAGACTGACCGAACGGCTCTTCTTCTCGACAGTCCTGGGCTAAAATCAAGAGGCAAAAAAATGTACAGGCCAGGGAACCCCCAAGTACTTGGCGGACTACGATTGGTACCTGGGGTGTCTCCTGCGGTCTCTTCCTCTGGTCTCCTAGGGAGGCTGCTGCGGCCCAGCCCGCGCCTCCAAACCTCGAAACCTCGAAACGGGCAAGCCCAACAAAAAGAGGAGATGGCCACCCATTTCTGTGCATACGAAGCACCTCACCACATAAACCCTGCAATCACCTCCCTGAGGATGCATTTTGACCGAAAGGAACCCCTCGATAAGACGCACAAGTCAGGGCGCAATCCCAGCGGTGCGAAAGGGACGACCAGCAGGCTGGAAGGGCGGCTTGCCCTCGCCCTCGCCCTCGCCCTCGTCCTCGCTCTCGTCTTCTCGGACCTCGTTCGCTCGATGCAGCTGGCAAGTCCACATCCGTACCCTCCTGTATCCCTGTGCACTGTAGCCCTCCTCCTCGAGTGATCCATCGCAGCCTCTCAGGCCCCCGCGTCGCTCTTCCACACGCCACCAGGTAGTTAGCTCCCGCCTATCTCTCATCCTCTTTTCCTCCGCCATCTCTCATTGATCTCTGGTGTTAGTGGGGCAAAAATACTACTCACTACCTACCTACAGCGCAGCTGTCAGAACCAAGCTGGGCCAAAGTAGCCCATACCAACCCCGAAGCTCGATGGTGATGGGAGGTTTAACGTGGGCTCCTCCAATTCCGGGCCTCCAAGCTTAAGGGGCGGCACGGATTACAGTCTGGAGACCGGAATGCTGCAAGTTCTGGTAAACTCCACTCATCACTCACCAGTAAATGTGACAGCCGGCCCTACCTACAGCTAACCTGTTGCCCGCTGCCGCCTCCCTCCCGACCCGAGAGATATGGGTCCAGTCTATTCCGCACCAACATCAAATTTGTTTTCTTGCGTCTACATTTCCAAGATTTCGCTTCATCCTGCCGTGAGTCTAGTCTATTTCCAGCAATGATCCGACAGACGGGCTGGGGATGGAGAGAGACAGAAACAACAATCACACCTGTACACGCGCACACCCACACGCACATGGGTGCGTCTTCCGCCAGTAGCCAGCCGGTCGACGTGGACTGCATCACGCTTCCCGTCCCCGGAGATAGTGCAAAGAAAGAGAGAGAGAGAGGCTGAAACCAGCAATTAGAAAGATGAGAATCAATTCGTTTGTGATTGACGATGACGCCAAGGCAAGGAGCTGCAGACGGAGGTGGGGTGTGAAAGAAAGCAGACCAACAACATCAAAAAGAGAAGAAAATACACAACAATATCAGGCAGGATTTGACCTGAAAGAAATACCAACCCCCCAACTCAGCTCTACTAACGACATGTGCGAAACTCTGCACTCAACAATCTCAACCCCTTCCACCACCGGGTACAGACGCTGCCAGATAGGTAAGGTACCTTAGTGGATACTAGATACATGCGACTTGGCACCCAGAAACCAATTGTGACAGTGGCCGCCGCAAGCCACTTATCACACACACACACACGCGCACACAGACACAACCACCCAAAAAATTTCCCTTCTCTTCCCTTCCCTCCACTCCACTCTAGCCCGGCCGCCCTGGGCCGTCTTTTGCGGTCAGTCACGTCACCAACTCAAAATTCCTTCTCCTCTCCTGCACGCTCGCCCTAGCCTTTTGGCCGCCTCAGAGCCCAGCGAGTGCGAGCCGGGTGAGGGTAGCGGGCAGGGCAGGGCAGAGCAGGATTGGGCAGGACAGGGCAGAGTACGTACCTACTATTACGTACCTACCGAGGTACCGTATGTAGCTAGCGATGCAGGCCGGCAAGCGGGTCCTCCCGAATTGGTTTTGTGAGAGGGTGGGGGAATGGACGAGACAGAGACTAGGAGGTGAGCAAAAAAAAAAATATAGCGGACAGCGGGAAGTGGAATGACAACAAACGACAACGGGGGAGAGTAAAAGAGACTTGGGCTAAGTAACCAACCAGCCAACCCAGCATAGCCAAGCCCAGCCCAGCCCTATTTCCCACCGCCCCGTATGGAACGTGTAGGTAGGTACCTAGGTCAGGTAGGCCGGTATCCTTTGGAAAGCAAAAGTACTCATCCATGCTTGCCTCTCACGGCTCCAGACGGCTTCAGACACGGATGGAATGGAATCGAAAGGAACCCCCCATTGGACAGACAGGCATGCATCTAGGACTTGGACTCGCAGGGAGGCATCTGGCGGTCAAGAGTCGGAGTCGGGACATGCGGCTCGGGACAGAAGCAGGCAAGGCAGGCACGCATCGACACGAAGGTCTTCTGGCTGGCCAGCACACCATCGAAATGTATTGGTCGTTTGGAATTTTTTTCTCTCTCGTCTATCTTTCTGTTTGGGATGTGTGATGAGCGATCAGCGATCAGCAGCTACCATCCATCCATCCGTCCACTCAGGCCAGGACAGGCCAGGCCAGGTCAGAGCCAGCCCGCCCGCCCTCCCGCCTGTCGCCTCTTCCCCCCGGATGACTTTGCCGGCGGTGTGCTATGCCCTGCAGCAGAAGGCAGCAGAAGCAGCATCATCATCATTCTTTCTCTGCCAACAGCCTTCCCCAACCAAACGAAAGGAGAGAGTGTGTGTGATAGAGAAGGGGGGGGGGGGAAGAGCAAGGTGATGATGGACGATTGCTCATAGACAAGATTTTTCTCATCACATTCACATCACCGCCTGCAGCATCCCATCCTCCTGTCCTATCACTGTCACATTTTATTGTCTCTCTCGCCAACAGCAAGCGATCTCTCGGGAGCGGGAACAAGGTCGCAGATTTTTGGCACCTCACCTCCCCCATATTTTCACTGTTGACCCCCGAAACAGTTCCCCTCCCCCTCCCCCATCCCAAGTCCAAAACTCTTTCTATGCGGCCCTCTCTCTTTCTTCCTCTCTTCGCATTAGTCAGTCAGTCAGTTTAGTTTCCCCGGAGAAACCCCGCCCTTGCCCTGCTAACCAGCCAGCCGTCCAGATGCGGAACAGAAAAAAAATAGGAGAGGGTGAAGAGGGAGGGAGGGGTGAGGAAGCGAGGACGAGCTGTTACATGCTGCTTGATGCTTGCTGATGGGTTGCTGCGCCGCGCCGCGCCAGATGAGAGGCACGAAGGGTAGGTACGAAACAAATACAGACCGTGCTCTGTTTTGGAAAAAAAAAACCGAGCAAAGCAAGACCCCGTAGCGGGACAGATGGACAGACAGACAGACACGATATGCAGTGCAGATCACCGAAAGAGCCGAGATGGCTCCTGGACCTCCACCTCCACCCTCCTCGTATCTCCTACATATCCAAGGCACCTAGCCTACCTGGCCTGGGTACCTACTTCCTTCAGCTGTCCTCGGTCGGTCGGTCAGTCGGCCGACTCGGCAGTCAGTGGGGGGTAAGAGCGTAGGCACTACGCAGTATGGTGGCAGTACAGAGATAGGTGGTAGATACCAGGGGTGGACACCAGAGGTAGATGCCTAGGTTCCTAGACCTATATCCCGCAATCCCAGACAGCGAAGAAACATCAAAATCTTTGTGCTACTCCGGGGAGAAAAAAAAGAGGATCTATCTCGTGTATGTCTGTGCGCCTCCCTGTCCCGTCGTCCCTCTTTCTCTCTCTGCCCTGTAGGCCCTGTCCTGTCCTGCGCGCTCCTGCGCGCTTGCAATGCACAGTCCTTGTGTCAAGTACCTTAATACTTTATGGAACCTACCACTACCTACCCGACCACTTACCCCAACGCTGGGAGTTCCAGTCCAATTCAGTTCGGTATTCGCCCGCAAGGATCTTCTTCCTCTCTTTTCGCTTGGACCATGAAGGCCCCTGATCCTAGTAGGTCAGCGATTGTAACCCTCGGCAGACTAGCCGCCCAGACAGACAGATGGACGGACAGGCAGAGGGACGGACGACAGTTTTGCTTGGCAGGGCACTGACTGACTGACGGACGGTTACACAAAAGCCGGACCAGACTTGAATTCACCGTGCCACCGTGCCTCCCCTTGAGTTCCATTTTCTCCCCTCCCCTCCCTTCCTGTCAAAAAAAGCGGGGGGTGGGGTTTAAGTGCGCGACGTGGAACTTTTCCTCTTTCCTTTTTTTCTCCCACGAGGCAGGGTAAGCAAGGCAGGACGGTAAGGGCAGATGTTATGGTATCTCATGGCATGGCATGCTCCTTCGGAGACCGACGGGAGGACAGATAGACAAAACAAGACAGACAGACAGAGATAATCAGGGTTGTCCTTGACAAATGCCAAAAAGTGACAGATGATAAAAAAGAAACTTACAATGGTGGGTAAGAGCCGGCCAGTGGCGAGCTACCAAGCAGCATCATATCTTCGGGGCTGGCTGCGGGACGTACGTAAGCACGAAGCGCATTCATTCATTCATGCATCCACCGCCATCATCAATCATCAGAAAGCAAAGAGAATTTCTTTTCAGCGATATTGAGTCACTCACTCAGCCCAAAGAAAGGAGGCAGCTGTTTCGATGATAAGCGAGAGATGGTAAAAGTAAGAATTGAAAGCTAGGTGGTTCGTAAAGCTGGAGCTGGGTAGGTAGGCTGATCTGATGAGTACATTGAGCAAAAGGGTAGGGGAAAGGAAAAAAGAAAAAATCGGGCATAATATGAAAGGGGGTTCGTTGAGTTTGAGGGGGAAAATAAGTACCTAGGCATCCAAGGAAATAGTGCAAAAAGAGAGAAGGATAAACAAAAGAGAAACCAAACTCCTCCAGGCTCAGGCAAGTAAAACTGAAAAAAGGCCAGGAAGCGAGGCCAGGCCAGGCCACTGGTGGTGGTGGTGGTTCAAGGACGGCTCCGCCAGCCCAAACCTGCCTGCCGCATTTCCAGCCCCACACACAAAGCCCAACAACGGATCGACGGCAAGACCTCAACTCCCTCCTCCACGCCACCACCCCATTTCCCACCTACTACTGGCTTTCCCCATTCTCGTTCCCATTTCCTCTCTTGGACATTCCAAAACCCAACCAAAGCCGTTTGTGACCGTTCTTCCGGCAAGTACACCTGTTGCTGGTGGCGTTTCGCTCCTTTTTTTTTTTTCTTTCTTTCTTCTTTCGGTCTTGTTCATCCATCCCTCTTTCACCATCGAAACCCTTGCCTGGACCTGGCCTGGCCTGGCCCGTCCCTTGCGTCGTTCCAGTCCCCCAGTCCTGTTGTTCATGTGCCTGTCCCGGCCCTGTAATCATCGAAGAAGGGTGGCGAAACAAAAAAAGGAAAGGGGGTGGTGATGGGTGTAGTGAGGAGGGGGGGGGGTGCTTTAAGAAAAATGGGAAGGGGAAAAAAAGGAAAGCAAGAAAAATAAAGGAAAATGTAGAAGGCTCCAGCACAAAGAAAACTCTCTCGTCCATGTAGGGGAGCGAATGTGCCCAATCATCAGCAATGAAAAAGAAACACAAAGGAAAAGAAATAAAAAAAAAAAACAGAGATGATCTGGGTATCCCTTTGAAAATGCCAGTTTCCGTTTCCATTTCTCCATAAGTCCCATAAAAACAAATCCCAAAGAAAAAGAAAAAGAAAAAATAATCAGGAGCAGAGACTGGAGACCAAAAAGATACTGACAGACAGGACTGTGATTCTTGCTCTTGGGTCTTTTTGACGTGTAGTATGTTTTTTTTGGTCTCTTCCTCTGTTCTCCTGAGTTGAACCGTTCTCTTTTCGCGCCCTGGCCGTCCATCCAGTTTCCGTCTGTTCCCTGTTCCTGTTTCCCGTCCTGATCCACCGGTATATCCAAGAAAGCCCATTATTGTTTTTGTAGTTTTTTTTGGTCCATCTTAAGAGAGGAAAGAAAAGAAGAATCCCATTTTCTGTTATCTCTGTGTGCGTCCCTGGGCTAGGGGAGGGGGGGTGTAGTGATAAAAGGTAGATAGATGGTAGAAGAAGAAACAACCAAAATAGGAATGAAGGAGAAGGGGAGAAGGCTCAGGGAAAAAATGAAAAAAGAAAGTTCTTCTTGGTGTCGTGTTTCCGTATATTCATCGACAAACATTTTGGGTGCTGTACTTCGTTGAGGCAGTAGTAGGCTTGAGTGAAACGGGACTTATCTGGAAAGGGAAATGGGGGCGGTGCGGAGGTGGCTTCGAGGAGGCAAACGAGGAAATCAGAAAAGAAAAGAGGAAAATCTGAGATAAATAAAAAGAAAATAGCTATGGCTCTGTTTGTGTGTGTGTTGCGTGAGGACTTCCAAGATCCCGGCCGGTGAATCCGCGCCTCCCTTCCGCTGATAGTCAGTCCCCACAGTGAAGGAGGCAAGGAGAGCAAGGCGTGTGCAACACGAGGACCGGCCCACCAGCCATTCATCCATGCCCCTAAGAAAACGTAGATGCAGTGAATTGCAGGGGCCACATTTCTGCGTACTGCCCGACCTGACAAGGACAAAACTCGGGGTTTCAGGACCCCTTCCTCGTCCAGGTGACCGACCTATGATCAATCACATGTTGATCCCCGGGATGGGCGTCACCAAAGGAGGATAGTAGCCCTGCGAAGTTGGCTTGGACTCGAAGCGGCCGCAGGTCCGCCCGCCCGTGTTGGCGTAGTACTGCGCAGGCGGGTAGAAGATGCTGGGGAGCTGGGCGGAGCTGCCCGGCTGCGGCTGCTGCAGCGGGAGCTGCTGCTGTGGGTGTTGGGCCTGATGCGGCTGATGCTGATGCTGCTGGTGGTGGTCGTACTCCTGCTTGACGGTGTGCTTGCTGGCGTGGTGGTCGGCCGCCGGCAGGGACACGGGCACGACGGGCACCGCGACGCTGGGGCCGCTGGGGCTCACGCTCACCGCCGAGAGCGAATGGTGGGAGCCCGCGGTGCTGGTGCTGCTGCTGACGCTGGCGCTGGAGCCGACGCCGGCGGGACCTCCTTCCCGCTCGCGACCGCTGTGGCTGCCGTGGCCGCTGTGGCTGCTGTGGCCGCTGTGGGTTTGGTGATGGGCGCTGTGGGGCTGGGTGTGAGGTTGTCCATGGGGTTGGGCGCCACCGTGAGGCTCCTCTGGCGGCTGGAGCACAATGGGCTGGTGGTGCACCGGGTGCGTGAACATCTCGACCTGTCCCCGCGCTTCCGCGGCCTCGTAGATCGGGCTAGGGTAGTACGCGTAGTTGTTCCTGGACGACGACTCGCCGCTGGTGGGGGGCTTGTGATCCTCTGTCCCAGACATGATTGAGTCGATTCCAGCGCCGCCAGACATGTCGTGGGAGCTGTTGCTGTGGCGCGAGCTCGGGGTATAGTGGGCGTTGCCTCGTGGATCGTAGGTGCCACCGTAGCCGCCTGACGGCAACATGCCGGACGAACCGCTGTCAAACGAGGAACCGATCATGCTTGAGCTGCCGTAACCCAGGCTGCCAGCTGAGCCGCCAGGCCCGCTGCTTGTGCTTCCCCTCCGCTCAGCCTGGTAGTGGCCCGGCGAGCGCCCGCGCACGATCATCTTTGCCGACTTGCGGTAGCCGATCCTGACCCAGTGCTCGCCGCCTTGGCTGGCGCCCTGGGCGCTCGTGTCGGCATATAGCTCGACCAGCAGGTGATAGTACTGCTGAGCGGCCCTGCGCTTGCCGTTGTTAGCCGTGGCCTGCTTGAACTGGATTCGTTCGAAGGTGTGTTCCGTGGCAGCTGCCACATTGACGCCCAGTCCGACTCCGGGAGCCTGGCCGAAGCCGGGAGGCGCGTCGAAGCGCTGGAGCGGATTTTCGGGGCTCTGGAACATGCCTCCCAACGGATGTGCCGACTTGGCGCTGAGGCGCACTTTTTCCGGGGCCGCAGTGGGGCCCTTGTCGCGCTTGGGCGTGTGCTGTACCAGTTCAATGGCCTGCCCGTCGTTGTCGGCCACTACGGCCGAAATGGACATGGCGAAGCCGTGCACGTGAAGCGTCTGGCCGGAGCCCTGCTGCACGAACTGCACCTGCGGTTGGTTCGTGAACGGCGGCAGCGGCGGGTTCAGCGTGTACGAGCAAGCGCACGAGAAATAGTTCCTCCGGTAGCACGTCCATTCGTTGTCGGCCAGGAAGAAGCCCTTGTCGATGGTGCCGTTGATCTCGAACTTGACCGGCACGCTGCCACTCGCGCTGTCGACGAAGTGCAGAGCGCCCAGCGTGACCGTCGGTTGCAGCGGAGGAATGTTCTGCTGCTGCTTGCTGCCGTATGCGGAGTCCATCCTGAGACCGGTCGCTGCGAAGGGTAGATTGGGGCTGGGAGTAGGGGAGATCGGGTTGCGTCGGCCGTAGGTGGTTGCGTTGAAGGAGGACGGCGATCTTGGTGTGTGTTCTTGCGGCCGCCTGTGGAAGGCCGGCGTCTGGGCCGAATAGAGTTCGCGGATTGTTCCGGGATATGGCAACGCTGTGGAGCGATGGGCATGTGCCATGCCAGTGGAGGAGGCGTTACTGCGAATCTGTGTGATTAGTTCTGAACGAGTGCTGTCTATTGGGTCTGCCTCTGGCTCTTTGGTCCTGGTCCTGGTGCTCAGTGTTGGTGCTGGTGCTGGTATTGGTGCTGGTGCTAGTGACAGTGCTGCCAGTGCTGCCAGTGCCGCCCGTGCTGCTTTGGTGGTTGTGGACGTGGGTTATAGAGGTGGTGCTGTGAGCGTGGGGGTTCCAACTCGGTGGCGGTAACAGCAGTAGCAGCAAGGTCAGGAATCAATGGTGGTGAGTGGTGGTATTGGTGGTTGTAACTGTAGCTCGGTTCACCGTTCATGGTAGAGCCGGTTTCATTCTCGGAATGGAAAGGGCAGGTCAGGGGGGCGGTATTGGTGGAGCAGGCACAGGCACAGGCACAGGCAGCATCCCAGTGCCCCAGGGCCCCAGGACAGAGCGGGACGGAAGGGGCCGAGACAGCAGATGACAGAGCCAGGAGTCGAAGAATGCAACACGCCAAAAGGGAGCAAGACGGTGAATAGCCAAGAGGGGGAAAGGGCAACTAGGAATACGCCGCACATACCTTGACCCAAGGCGCCGCAAATTTGCGTTTGAGACGAGGGGGTGGTGGGTGGTGTTAGAGTAAAATGGAGGACCCGGGGGATCTGGTGAGTAAGCGGCGGCGGCCGGAGTGAAGATGGAAGGGGTCGGACCCGGGGGGTACAAGTTTATGACTGGGGAAGGCTGGACGCTGCTTTCAAGTGTCAAGGCCGGTGCAGTGCCGTCTTGACTGTATCTAGAAAATATCGAGATCACAGATCAGCAAGAGTGCCCAACGAGCCGGCGCCAAGTCGAAAGAGAACGGCCGGCGGGTCCTCGCGGCCACCGACACAGCACACAGCTGTTTCGTGTTGCGTTGTGCGTTGCCCCATGCAGCAGCGAGCAACGCACGACAGGGTGGACGAGCGAGGAGGTGTGGTGGAGAGCAGAAGCAGAGGGTGGCAGAGGGTGGAGTTTAGAACAAAGAGGAGGGTGTGACCAAGCCTGTAGTACTGCCAGCACTGCCAGCACTGCTCCGTCGCACAGAAGGGAAGGGAAACAAGCGGATCGGGAGCCCATGACGAACACGCCACCCACCAGCCGGCCAGCCAGGAAGCCAGCCAGCCGGCCGGCCGGCCAGCTCCAGTACGGGTTTGTGCTATTGTGCTTTTTTTTTTAGGTGTTGCGTGTGTTGTGTGGGTGCCGTTGGTGCAGTGTGTTTTGTGCGATGATGGGTTCGTGTGGCCTGTCTTGTGCCTGTGTCTCTTGTCTGTCTGTCCGGCTATCTGTCTGCCGGAAGCAAATGCAGGTTACAGAAAGGTGGTGGTGGTGGTGGTGGTTGTGGAATGGTAGTGGTGGTAGTGGAGGTGTTCGTGGTGTTTTGCATGTAGTACCTTCGAACACTGCAGCCGTAGCCCACGCCCATCTGTCCTATGGATGTGCCTCCGAAGAGAGGACAGCCTATGAGGGAATGGGATGGGAGGAGAAGTAGCGGCCGACAAGACAGAGACGAGCAATCAAGGAGTGATGCCAGACACCAAGGGACCTTGGGGGTCTCTTTGGATAGACTTGCTCGTGGATTGGATTTAAAAGAGATAGGAGGAATGACGTGGGTGACGGTTGCAGAAGCAGGAGGAGGAGGAGGAGGAGGACGAGAAGGAAGAGGGCGAGAGGGAGAGGGGGAGTATGTGAAGTAAGTAGCAAGTGAAGGGGCAGCCCCAAGGCTGCTCTGAGAGCTTACCTACAAGTAGGTATGTAGGTGGGTAGGTAGCTTTGTTTTGCCTGCCGGCGACCGCGAGCGGGGGGCCAAGGGCGTACACACCAGTAGCAGCCACTGGCCGAAACCCGGGAGCACTGCACCTGCACCATAAAAGCACTTGCGTTCTCGAGAATGAAAGGTCTGGGTCAAGGGCCATGGTAGGTGAGGTGGGGAGGACAGTCTAGGTGGGTTGCGTAGTATAGTGGCTGAACCCAGGAGCATATTAACATGCCAAAAGCGGCCAGACCAGCATCTGGCAGGCCACCGGGACGGCCCCAGCCAATAACGCGCAGGCAATAATGGCCGCGATGCCGGCGAGGGTTGCCATTTTAACGAAAGAAATCTTCAATAACAAGGAAAGTGGCATACGTACCGCATATCAGCTTGGCCCTGTATGTCGATATATTCAAACCCAGGACAGGAGGGAGATGAGGGTTCGAATTCCTGCTGGATTAGGAGAAGAGGCACGGAGTCAGACTACAGTAACGATGCGCCTCGGCGGACAGCAGGTGTTGGGATGTTGTCGAGCGTCTCGTGTCCCCAAGGCATGATGCTGCTCAGGACGACACGAAAGATGGGCACAAGATTTGCTATGAGGTCGGTGATGTGCTGGGGGTGTTCGGGATGCGAGAGTGTAAGAAGAAGGACTGAAGTGGAAGAAGGCAGAGGAGCGGCCAAGAACAATAATAGGAGAAAAGCAATGAATAACAGTCGAGAAGAGCAGGGAAGAAAAACACAACAGAAAGCAAGGGAAGGAGAAAATGGTCAAAGGGTCATAAGCATAAGAGATGGCGTTGGTGTGATGGTGTGTGTGTGACACGAACGACAGCTACTAGCGCTCGTGAGGTATTGCTGGCGCACGCAGGAGAGGAGAACTGATTTTTTTTAGCGACCTGCTCAAGGGTTGCTCTTGTTAGCATCGTAGATCGCTGTGAAATCCCGACAGTGATCGATTAACAAGCACCACCGTTCAAGTCGGTGTCTTGCAGGGTGAGTTGAGAGTCTAGAAAAACAATGGAAGGAGAGGAACAGAAGAACGAAACAGAAATAGGGACGAGAACAATAAAAGAAAAATGGGAAATCAGAAAAAAGAAATCAAAAAGTCCTGGGTAAGGCAGCTAGGGCGTGTGCGTACGAGTGAGAGCGAGGGGTGGTGGGTGTGGAAGGGGGATTATTAGAGAGAAGATGTGGTACGGGGTGCTTGTCCGCCCTTTCTACTCTCTGTAGGGCTGCTAGAGTGCAAAAACGACGGAATCGTGAAGGAGAAGATAAAAGGGACGAGGAGAGGCCGTCTTCTGCACGCTTCGGAGTTTTGCTCCCCCTAACCACCTCTCAGCAACAGCAGGGACAGCAGCAACGAGCCCGGCAGGCATTTGTGTTGGCTTGTGTTGAAAGAGGCATGTGGGCGAAAAGCAAGCCGCAGAATGACAGATCTGAAATGCAGAAAAAGGAGAAAATGGCACAAGGGCAGGCAGACAGAGAGCGAGTGAAAGGAGAGAGAGACAGGCATGTAGGTAGGTCGGTAGGAAAGTGTGCATGCAGGCAAGCTTGTGTGCTGCCCTCCTCAACACGATCCCTGGACCGAGCTTGGGTCTGTCTGCTGCGGGCAGGGCAGGTTTCCGACAGGAGTGCCGCTGTACGGTACAGTACAACGAGGATACAGCCAGGCACAGCGAGGTACTTCAGTCAGTGCCACTGTCCCGCTCTGCTGGCGGGCCTCGCTGGCTGGCTACATCCGCACCGCACCGCAGCGGCGTACTGCTGCACACACCACACACGCCCACCACACTCCAGCAGCTGGGAGTGTGAGTATAGGTATGCTGGGAGTTGTTTCTGGGAGTTGGGAGTGTGCTGAACAGAGTGTGAGATGGTGGGTGAGCCGGGGGTTGGGCCGGGGGTGTGAACCCGGGGTGGATGGTGGGATTATACGCCCCTCCCCCCAGCCAGCCCGTCCGCTGCCCGCCCACAGCTTCAGGACACCACTCCAGAACACCACTTCAGAACAGCAGCATCCACACACCACTGCAGCAGGACCGTCCGCCCATCCAACTTCCCAGAGGATGGATGCAGCAACTGCTCTCAGCACCAAGAGCACTACCACCTGCAGAGCTTTCTGCACCTGGCAAAACCGGCCATGCAGTGCACCAGTCGGAAGCTGAGCAAGCCACGAATTACAACAGAGGAGGAGGGGAGGAGCGCTGCCCGTTCCAGCCATCCATCCATCCATCGGGAAGGAAGGCTCAGGTCACACCGATCCACCTCCCAGAGAGCAGGTCTGCGTTTCTGTGTTCCCCCTCCCTTGAGTAGGTACAACTGTAGCTCAAGGCGAGACGGACTTCCAGAACGCGAATCTGACTGGTGAGGGCGTATGCGTGTGTAGTGTGTGCGCGTACTGCGTGGAGCGTGTGTGTGGCCTGAAGGAGATCAAGGAGAACAGTGCAGGGGTGTTGAGCGAAAAAGTGATCGATGGAAGAGATAGATGGCACGACGCGGAACATTTTGTATTTTATGTGGTGGTTGTGGAGGGATGCAAGATGCTCTGCCGCTGCTGTAGTTGTTGGGGGTGGTTGTGGTGGTGCTGCCGCTGTCGTGACTAGGGACAAGGAGGAAAGGACAGCATGTAGGGGAGGGGGGCAAAAGCCAGCTGGCCGGGCTGGCTGGATACATCGGACTGGATGGGCTGCAAAACGAGAAAAAGGAAACTACCCGTTGCCGCTGGGCGGAGCTGAAGCTGAAGCGGGCGGGGACAGATCGCTCGGCTCCCATCTTTACCCGGGTTGCAGACCGGTCCGACGACAAGGGGACGGCCAATGTGGTACCCGGGTGTGGGAAACGGGAGCCTAGGAAGAGATCAAGGAATAAACGGAACCAGACAGAGGAAGGGAAACAATGCAATTCGAGTGTGCCGGGATTCACGGGCGACGCCGTGGGCTGAAAGATAACGGAGGATAAATGAGGGATGAGGGATGGAGGATGAGGGGGAATATGATGGATGGATCGGCGGATGATGGGCAGCGGACAAATGAACAATGAAGAACAGAACCAAACCGAGAAGGGGAGGGTGCAGGCATATTGCGAAAATGACGGGAATCGACGTGATGAGTGGGCAAAAAAGAGGACTAGACAAGGATGTTTTGTGATTGTGGCTTTCGGGGACTTTCGATACTTTGCTGGAAATCGAGGAGGCTATTGAGGCTATTACTCACCTTTCAGGTTGTCGACAAATGCGTTCTCCTCAGGGTGCAGCCGCACCTCCATCATTATCACCTCTCTCTCTTTCTCCACCCTTCTCACCCGCACGCCGCTCTTCTTCTTCTTCTCTCCGGATTTTCAACAGCAGATACCCGCTCACGACGACATTTGGTTTGTTTAGATTTTTTTCTCTTCTTCTTTCGGCTTCTTATTTTTTTTCTTTCCTCTTTTCTGTTTGCCTTCAACTTGAGGTCATCATTGTTGTCGGTTTGGTTTTCTTGGTTGTTTTTCTGCTTCTGCTGTTTTCCGGCGATCCGAAGACCAGGCGTGGATGACGAGGCTCTCTCTCTCTCTCTCGCGTTCGTTTCTTTCGCAATTGGGGGCTTTCGGGACCGACAGGAGTGGATCGAAACAAACGTTCGTTTGTGGAACTGAATGAAGATCCAAATGAAGATGAGAGAGAGGGAGTATGTGTGGGTGGAAGGCGGGCAACGAATGGTTGGACAGCCTGATGTGACCAGATTGTGCAGCGTTCGTTGGCTCGTAAAAGAGAAAGAGAGGCGGCTGCACCACACAGGGGATTGATTGAGAACTCGGAAAGGTGGAGGGGCGGGCGGAGAGGGGCAGGTGGCAAGGGGGTGCTACCAAGCACTGGCCAAGGCTGCGAGAACTCCCAGACCCATATGGGCGTGGGGAAATATTGACCGGGATCGCCACAAGTTGCAAAAGAGTGGGAAAAAAGAGAGAGAAAGAAATGAGATCGAGACATCGGGGAAACAGTATCAAATAAATCCTGATAAAGAAAAAAAAAGGGAAAATAAAAGGCAGTGGAAAGGATTTCGCGAATGGGGTAAAAAGAGACGTGGGTAAGACCAAAAACAGCAGTCCTGGGGAGAGGATTGCATGTAAGCCGCACACTTGCGTAGTGCTGTAGTGTTGTTGTAGCGTAGCAACGCGAGGCATCAATCATCATCATCATCATCATCATTGGCAAGCCGCAAGGCAGCCAACAAAAAAAGGGAAAGACACACCTACCTTTGCAAGTTGAGAATTCATATGCGACTGAGGGTCTCCGCCAGTGCTGGCCTCGGTGGGAGTGCACAGGAGGGTCTCGATGTGATTCTGCTGGTGGTGGTGGTGCTGGGCCTGCTGCTGCTGTTGCTGCTGCTGCTGCTCTTGTTCCTACCGTCGCACCCCGCCATGTCACCCAGAGTTGTTGATACTTGTCAGTAGGTCCATTTCTCGCAGTTCAGGTTCAAGTTCCCCCCTCCCCAACCAAGCCGGCATTCCATCCCCGTTCGTTATTCTCTTTTTGCCCGCAACGACTTGATCTTTTTGGGTCCGTTTCGGGTGAATTTAACGAAGGGAATCGACCAGGGGAGAGAGGGGGTGGAGAATCGAGAACTGGTGGTATAGACAGTAGAATAATAGCAGGGCCGCCGGCCTTACTGAGACCCTGAGAGCGTAGGTGGAATAGAGGGGAGGAGGAAGATCGGGGCGGAGGGTGTAACGCCAATGTCTGGCGTGCGTGTGTGTGGGTTGGTGTGTGGTGTGGAGGTGGGGCTGCGCGGCAAGGACCGACGCCAACTGCAGGAGGTAGACCAGCATGCCCAGTGACCATGTCGCGCATACGCAAATCGTATACCGGGCATGTATATCAGCGGGGCTCGGTACCCCCTTGTTTTGGGGTTGCCGTCATCACGTTCAGGGCCCCCAGCGTCGCTTCCCCACCCACAACACTTGCAAGAAAAGATCCCCGGTGTCTGCCGCTCTTTCTCGTTCCTGCAAACTGCACTTCGCCAACTTCCTCCCCTTGAAGACGTGCTTTGCGGCGGTGGTGATGAAAGGGTGATAATGCTGGTAGGTACAGGTATGTGAAAGGCAAGGTAGGTAGGGTCGGGCCTGTTTCAGGGTAGAAGGGGGGCTGAAGAGAGGAAGAGAACAAGACAAAGCAACTAACTGACCTTCATCCAATCCTCCCGCGTCATGCCAATCGATCAATCTGGTTCTCATGCACGAAACTAACTTGACAGTCCGGGTTCAGTGGTGGTGCAGTCGGTCGGGGCCGCCTGCTGGCGCTGCTTGGCTTTGGCTTGAATAATGGATGGATGGGGCGGTTTTGTTCCTGTTCATCAACTCCCCCAACAACAACCACCGACAAGTCAGCTTTCCAGGATCTTTCTTTTTTTTTCTTCCTCTTTTCGCTTCGTCATTTTTCCTTCCTCCGTTAAACGTCTGACCAGATAGCCTCGCAACGGACGGATCCGACAGATAAGCCGGAGCTTGTTTGTTTGTAAGGATGAGGCGGAAGCGGAAGGAAGGGTATATGGTACGGGATAGCAGGTTGCCATCGGGGTTAGGGGTTGCCAAATCGAGCATTGTGTGGTTTGTATGCTACAAGTGCAAAATGGCGGCGGAGGCGGTGGTGGTGGTGGTGGTGGTGTGTGGAACCCATCGCACGGGAAAGAGGGCGAGTTGAGGCTGAGGGTTAGAAAAGACCCAAGACGAGACATGGCAGGTGGCCCGGGATGGCCATCCCGATAACCGTCATCCCAGCAGCAGGGGATAATAAGGGAGACAGCAGCAACAACAACAGCCACAACCAGCAACCAGCAAGCATTTCCCACGGGTCAAGAAATGTGCGAATTTGCGAGCGAGGCTTTCTTGCTGATGAGGTTTGGCGCAAAGAACGCAGGGAGGGCAGCCAGGACAGGGGACGGGACGTGTGAGTGGGAAGTCCGGAAAGAAGGGGGGAACGAGAAAACCAACAGCATTCCGTGATGTCGCGAAAATTCACCCCAAAGTAACGGGGTTAAACATTCGCGCGACCGGAAGGCGTTCTTCTGGGTCTCCCGAGTCCCCCTTCCTCTCCGATGACCTTCTTTTCTTTGTGGGGGTTTGTGAGTTGGGTTCGCCTTGTCCCGTCCGTCCGTCCGACTTTACTCCCTTCCATCTGCCGCAGCTCGCATGTCGTCTCCTCCTCCTCTTTCCTTCGCCAGTACCGTACCCGCCCGCAGTCATGCATGGAGTCCAGACAGCCTCGCTGGCTGCTCGACTTTGAAGCGACCGGAAGCAGAAACGTGTATTTCTTCGGTAGGTGGGATGATGTGGAGATGAAGGGAGGGGGTAAAAACAAGCGAGGGAACGACAGCAACAGGCAACTTACCGCTTGATGCAGGGGGGAGCAATGTGTGGGGGAGAACGGAGAGTCCGGGTCCGGCTGGGAGCGTCGGAGAAAAATGGTAAGGCAGGGCTGGCCAGAGTGGCGAGACAGAGATCGATCGACGAAACGTGGTTGCCGGCTCTTTTCTCGTTCTCTCTTTCCTCGTGTTCTTCGTCCTATATGCACGTCAGCCATGATGGTGGGTTACAAGCGGCAACTCCCTCGTTTTCCCTTTCCCCGGCGAAAAAAAAGATAAAAAAAAGTCTCGGGGGCGGACCACGGGCTGCAAGTTCTTCTCGCCCCGGACGTACGCGCGGCACCGAAGAGCTGAAAAAAGAAGGAAAGAGGTAGTAGAGGACGTGCAGAGGGAGAAACCCGTGCCTCCTGGGCTAGCACGGCTCACCCAGAGGCTCGGGTCAGGTTGCAGCCCCTTGCATTGTGGTTCTTCGCTCCGCTGCCTCGTCTTTCTATTCATCACTCGACTAGCTATGCTGTCGTCTCGTGTACTCCCCCTCTTCGAGTGGCCTCACCCCTTCCTCTTCTCACAACGCGGCAGGAGCCGCGTGTGACCGGTGAGATGCAGGTGATTTCTTCCCCCCATAGGATGGCCGGCTGGAGATAGGGGAGGGGGCTTGGACGGACAGACTGGGAGATGGGAGGGTGTTGTCGGGTGGACACCGGTGATGGGTTTGGGGGAAAATCGATCGAGAGAGCATTATTGGTCGTTAACTTACGGAGCTTTATTTCGGGTACAGATAACCACGAGATCTGGGGGCGTTTTGGCTCCCCTATCGGCTTTCGTCTTGGGTCTCTCGTTCGTAAAGCTAGATACTTTTCGTCGATGGCTGTCGTGTTCCCAAGCGCCGACGTCGCTTCTGCCCACTCGTTGTGGTGCGCCTTGGTCGCCTTTGCCTCCGAGAAACAGAAAGGCTCGCTCCGGTTTCTGCCTGCCTCGTGTTGGGCGTGGGAGTGGGAGCAGGCGTGGAATCCGAGCCGTGGCTGTTTTGTTTCGTCTCGTGTTGTCTCGTGCCGTGATATCCGTTCGGTGCTTCTCCTTTCTTTTCTTCCGGGGCCTTATTGTTCGGGATCCTCTGATGGACAGGACTCCAGCGGCAGCCGTTGGTTATGGAATATTGGTGAGGGATAGATGAATGAGCAAAAGGGGAGGTAAGGAGGTGGGATCCAAGCTGTATCGTAGGTGGAGAGAGGAGGTTGCGCAACGTGAACGGGGACAGGCGGAGCTGTTAAGATTGACTGGCTGGGTTGACTGGCTACAGCAGCCTGTTGGGCAAGGGCGATGGGCGATGATTGCCCCTTGTCTCTCGGGCACTGGAGAGATCTCTGGTTCTGGAAGGTAGGGTTGTCTTTGTGCGAGGTAGGGCTGGTTGGCTGGTACGTTTCGATCTGTCTTTCCACAGGCAGGAACAAAAAGTATGGTCGATGCGATATGATATGACGAGGTAGAGGAAGGGACAAGTCAGGTGGTAGTGCAGAAATCTCGGAAGAGCCGACGTCTACATATATACCCTCGCTCTGGACGAAGAGGGGTCCTGACGGACGTGGCTTGAGGAAGGAAGCAGAAGAGAGAAGAGAAGACGGTAAGAGAGAAAGAGGACGGATCTGTGTGAGCTGAGGGGCAGAACGCAGGCGCAGGGCAGAGGTGGCTAGGACGATTTAGGAAGAGTGTGATGTGATGTAAGTGGTGTGCTTGCGTGTGTGTCTGTCTGCTTTCGGCCGGTATGAGTGGGAAAAGAGGCTCAACCTAGCAGCGTTAGTTGCAACTACTTGCAACGGTAGCACAGGGTGGCTAACAGCTTTCAGGTTAACTTTTGGGGCCAGGTACGGACCTGTGACCCTTTTGGGAATGAGCAAGAGGAGGAGGTCTGCAAATGAGCCTTGATACTGGACCATAGCAAGAAAGATTTGAGTTAAAAAGCAACTAGGGAGCAGAGAGACAGGTTCGAGACTCGGGGATGGAGAAAAAAAAGATTGGGAAGAAAACAACGGTGGGAGTGCGACTGCCAGTCCTCTTTAAGCCGGAAACACCTGGGTCGTGCTGCGGAAGAGACTAAGACAGCAGCAAAGCGCACAAGCCCGAGAAAGGATGCGGAGAGCTTAGAACGGGGTCTTTTTCTCTCCTCGGTGTCTGTCTTGTCTCCTCGACGTTGCCTTGTCGTCCACCGACTTGCCAGCAATCATCACATCACGTCTGCATCTCTCCCAGGGATGTAATGAATTAGAGCAGCAAGGAAGCAGCATGGAGCAATTAATCAGGCAAACATGATGCCGCCGTGGAAGATGAACATGACAAGGCGTTGGTTCGCCCCCCGCCAGCCGGCGCGAGGGTGAGGTTAGGGGGTGGCCCGCCGCAAGACCCCAAGTCTCTCTACTCTCTCTCTCACTCTCTCTTTCACTCTCTCCCTTCAGTGCCCCCTCACCCTCGGTCAAGATTTCTGGCCGGCTGACCAGCAGAGAACCGCAGATGTATTCGAACAGCACAGCACACCCTCCCTGCTCGTTCTATTTCCACGCCTGGTGACTCGTCCGGACGAAAAGTCGGAGAAGCAAGCAACAGGCCAGCCGGACCTCGATCCGGGTTCACCCCTCTCCCCATCCTGGGAAGAAAGCAATCAAGTTCGAACCAAATGGCAAAGGCAGGCAGACTAGCAAGCAGCAAGAGGCGGGGAGCCGTCGAGGTGCAGGCGGAGACAGACAGTGCACGTAAAAAAAAAATAAAAGAAAAAAGAATATGCTCAACGAACCTGACCTTACCTTGCCTGGCTTGGCTCGGGCCTGGCCTGACCGATTTTGCGTCACCCCCTTCCTCCTCACCCTCCCTTCTCTCACTACTGCCGCGAGTCACGTTGCGTCTAGTAGCTTTGGGGTCTTGGCCCACATACCAGTACCAAAGCATCTCGGTCAAGAGCCGAGGATTCGTGCTCTGTCGTCGGTGTCTGTCTGGCCGAGAGCGAGAGAGAGCAGGGTAGGCAGGCAGTTAGGCAGACAGGCAAGCGAGATCCGCCTCCGGCCGGTTGTCCATCTCCTTCATCATCAGAGGTTTACAGAGATATAACTTAGAGACCAACAATATATTGATTATCGAGTGGTGGATATCCCTTTCTTCGCCAAGCAGTAAAAAAAAAAAAAAAAAACTTTCAGGTTAGAAGAATAAGCAAGCCGTTCCGTCCCATCTTCCCCATCAAGCGGCGTCACCCCCCTTCTGTGTCTAGCTACTGTTGTGCCCGTCGTCTCCTTTCCGGATCGTCCGCCTGTCTGTCTCTGAGGCTGTTAGTCCGACTTAGGAAAAACCGGTATGCACCCACCCATGCATCCCGTCCATCCATCTTTCTGGTCTGCTCGCTCACTTGACTGATTTTCAACACAAGAGATGGACCCGAACCCCGGAGGAGAAAAGACCAAAAGTACACAAAACGGAAAGAGAGCAAGAGCGAGAAAAGAGAGTGGAGGAGCGAGAGCCCTCTGACAAAGAGAAAGTGGCAGGGATGTACGGGCGAGGGGAGACCCGGTTGCCCATCGACAACGAGCAATGACTGGACCGACGCAACGAGAGACACATCGTCCTCCTCATGCAGCATTAGAGCTGCAGGTAGCCGTGCCAGCCAGCGGGACCCCAAGACCCAAGACCACGCAAGAAGGGGGTGTACTGGTATCTCTTGTTTTTTTTTTTTTTTTTCTCTGGGCAATTACGTCGCCACCACCACCAGTACATATCCTTCGTTTTCTTCCGTTCTTTAGCTTTAATTGGCGGATCGTCGCTCCTTGGGGACCCTGCTGCTTTGGTAAGAGGAAGTGGGAGAGAGATAGGAAAGGCCGAGACGGCTAGCTGCATTAGAAATCCTGCCCGCTAGAAAACAAAAGAGAGGGCAAAAAAAGGTGGCAGCCTTCTATTTTTTTCCTTCCCTTGTGCAGGTGTGGTGAAAGTATCCGCCACTTCGAAGATCGGAGCGCCCTGGCTGGCTGGCTGGCTGGCTGGTTGACTTATTGGGAGATAGATGATGGGGTGTGGTGGTGATTCGCCAGCTCGCCAAGAACGGGGATGGATAGGCTATCATGGTATGGCCTGCTTGGTACTGCTAGCTAGCGTGTGTTGTTGGGTTTATTTTGCTATCGACAGCCCTGGCACTTCGGCGGTGTTATCAGAGACGCCCTTGCCCATTCTTCCTCCCTAGCGTGATGTACGTTGTAGCTTGCCAGATCTTTCGTCCAATATCCATGGCCACGACGTCCCCACCACGGCAGGCCTCATTGGTTTTTTTTCTCTGCCTTTCTTTATCTTGGCACCATGCCGCCTCCGTGTGCATGCTGCCTGCGTGTTGCCGCTGCTGCTTCTCGACATCAACAAGGCGGACGTCAAGGATCAAGGGCCATATTGATGACTCTTGTGCGGGGAACAAAAAGAAGAAGGGCAGAGAGAGTCACGTCACTCACTCACTTACCTGCTCGAAGCACCTACCCCAAGTACCACCTGCTGCATTAAAGGACAAGTAAGGGACACTTCACATCGTGCAATACCGGCGCGCCGTTCGATCGGACTAGTAGTAGTACCTCAACCTACCAGGTAGAGGGCAGGGAGGGAGTAGGGAAATGGGATCTAGCCAGCCGCCTCAAATTGCCCTTCGCTTCTTTGACGAGGTCTTCGGCCAACCAGAAATCCCCGATGTCGAAAAAGATGGGTGGATGGGGTGGCAGATGGGAAGAAGAGCCGGCCGAGCACCGGCGCGTTACTTCCTCCTCATCACTTGGGGGAAGGCGAACGACCGTTCTGGAAGCTCCTCGACTTAACTTACCTATTTTAGCTTTCGGCCTTATGAGCGGGCGGCGGGCAGCTTTCCGTCGTCGCCCACCCTGGTTCATTTCCCTTAGAGGTACCTATCTTGGTCTGGTGCGGAGGAGGGATGGACGCAGGGACCACGGCTCGGCGAATTTTAAGTTTAGGAAGACAGATGAGAAAAAAAAGAGCTAGGACGACGGTAGGCTAGGCGATAGGAGATGAGAAGAGAGAAAGAAAAAAAAAGAAAATAGGGCTTGAACATCGGACTACCACCAACAACTAACTAAAACTAGGGGACGTTCGTTTCGTGGCCGCCGGCTAGGCCGTTCGCGCCCGTCCGTACTGTGGGGTCCCCTCGGCTTAACATGCGGGAGGCTATCTTTTCAGGCTCGCTCTCCCCTTAGTCTACAACCTGGAACCTTGGACGGTTCCTCTTTTTTTTCTCTTATTTTTTCTTGCCGCCCGCCGGCCGAGTCTAGTCAGTTTGACATGAGCTTGATGCTCCTTCACCCACGGACAGATTCCGGCCGTCTACCCACCCCGCCATTTTCCTCACGTGTTCGTCGTTGGGGCCAGGTAGATGCTACTGTAGAGAGATGGTACCCTTCTCTTAGCTCAGTGAGCCTATTTGGCAAGGCAGGCTAAGGGTTCGGTCCTTCATCCAATTAGATGGGGTTCCCATACGCGAAGCGTCCTTGAGTTTAATACTCAAATGGCGCCGGGAAAAGCCGCCCACTGGTTCGGACGTAATGCTTTGAACGGTTATGCACGGGATAACTCCCAAGGTATTTTTGGGCGCCCATGCTTCCAGCGGCATAGCATCGAGAGTCCGAGCTACCTTCGGAGCACCTATAGAGCAAGGAGCAAAAGAAGAACCGAGAACGGATACCCGCCACGGCGGCGGACTGAGAATGAGTGGACCGACCGCCCGAGAAAGTTTGCGTCCGCCATGCGCCCTCCACGATGATCGCCTTATGCCAATCAGATGCCTAGATACTTTTTTTCTTTTGAAGGCTTCACTGCGCCGTGTATTGTTTCCGTTTCGTCCTTCGTGTATATGTGTAAGTACCTAGATAGGTATTCCTGGGTATGTAGGTAAGCTCCCGAAGCAGGCCCGGCTGCTGGCTGCTGGCTGACTGACTGACTAGGTAGGTAGGCTGGCTGAACTCAATAACACTGGAAACTACCTCTCTACCAGTATGTTCTGTGAGTGAGGATGCCCGCCCGCCCATCCATCCGGATCCACATATTCATCGACGGCAAGACTTCGCCACTCGGAATTCTCCTTCGTTTTTTTTCTTTCTCTTCGCGCGAGTTTGCATGCTGCCGTCGGTCGGCGGAGTGAAGAGGAGGTCAGACACAGAGAGAGAGGGGGGTGTGGTGGGTGTGGAAGGGAAAAAAAAGGAAAGAGAGAGGGGGAAGAAAATAAAGGTAGACAGACGAATTAAGGGGCTACGCAATATGGGAACGAACGGTGGGTGTGCGTCGGGGAGTCTTGGGGTTTGCACCTTTTGCACCCTTTGATCATCAACATGACGTTGGAAGGTGGGAAAAAAAGGGAAGACTAAAATCGAAGAAGGGCCGACGGCCAATGAAAAGAGCGCCTACCCGAGAGTCGACATTCGTCCGCGTCGTGGCCCATGGTCTAGAGCCCATGCTTGCTTGCCTTTTTCTTTGCTTGCCGGCCGGCTTGTCCGTCCGTGTGGATGTGCAGATGGCGGTGGAAGGAGACTGCTTTCTCTCCTTCCTCCCCCTCCCTCTCCTCTTCCTCTTCCTCTTCTTGCTCATTTTCCTCTTCCCGCTCCTCGTCTTTACTCCTCCCGATGGTGGAGTTTCCCGACATACAGCTACTAACTTGGCACAGTCACTTACTAGGAAGAGTCGGCTACATACACTGTGGAAGCTGGACGCCACATACACACTGCGAATCAGGAATCACCTAGGCTGGGCAGGCGACACAGATTTCCCACTCATTAGGCCACTATGTCAGCTAGCCGGCCGGCCAGCAGAGCACGTAGGTAAGGTAGTAAGTCGGCTGCTGCATGCCAGCGTCGTCTTATCCCGTTGGTCGGATGCGGCTTTTCTCGTGTTGTGTTTCCACGATGCATACGTAATATCGTGGTGGGCTGGCTGGTCATGGGATGGGTGGTGATGGGGGCAGGCAGGTGTGACAAAAGGAGGCCGGAGAGGTTCGTTTGTGCAAGCTCCCGTCAAAGGTGGTGCTCGCCCGGGCAGCTTCGATAGTGTGGGCATATGTGTAGGCAGTTAGCGAAGGGAACAGTGGTGCTTTGCTCCTGTCCTCTCATTCTCGTCGTTAACACCCTGAGCCGGTCCCATCCGCATCAGAAAAGATTCTGCAGGTTGTTTCCTTCTCTATCTGGCTCTATCCCCCTCTTCCACTTTGTTTCAGATGGGCCGCTCTTTCGGCCGTTGCCCTCACGCACCAGCGAGAAACCCCTTTTACTCGAAAAGTTATTGGTCCACATGGCTGCCGACGACGAAAAAGACGACGGCAAGCTCGCTTTTTCTCTGCTCCGGATGGAGTGGGATGGGATGGGATGGGATGGGATGGGGTGTGGGTGTGGATTTGGGAGGTGGATGGGTGGCCGCCTTCATGTATCTACCTCTAGAGAGGTTGTTGGAAACGAGGGTTGAAGATAGGCCCACGGGGTGTGGGTGGATAGACGGATGCTGATATTGTATTATTGTACTGGTCGCCGCCGCCGGTCTGTCTCTGTGCGCCCGTCGCTAACGTGCAGCCACTCGAAAGTCTTGGAACCAGCGTACTCAATAAAACCCTCATTCGACTCACTGCCGGAAGCCCGCCGCAGGTCCGGAGGACGAAACGGGGCAGTGCGGGAGCCCAGCAGCCAGCCTGTGATATTGAGAGAGGGAAAATGAGAAATGAGGGCGTGTGGAAACAAACATCGTGCGCTGATGATCGTTTTTTGTTCTCCTTCGATTCGCATGTTTACCTCACACAGCCGTCGATAGTGATGGACGGATAGCGGAGGCCGCCCCCCTCCGTTTAGCAGTAGGAACATCCAGCCCCCCCGGATTGATGCCACTTGGATGTCGAGAACCGGTATATTTTGGCACACTAATTTTGTTTGTTTGATGTTGATGCGGTACGGGCCGTTCGAGCTATGTGATTCGCATGCTAGGGCCAGAGCTCGCACACTCACTCGTAACAAGATCGCCCAGGATGAATGGCCTCTACCACTTCTCTGTTAACATGCCTAAAATATGATTTGACTTGCTTTCTATAGAGCCCGTTGTATTATGAAAACCGAACCGGGTTCGATTGCCTACCTGTACCTACCAGCTGTAACGAGAACCCCTGCAGTTCGATCTGGAGAAGCACAGAGCTGAGGGCGTACAAAGAAAGGAAAAGAGAATCTGTCGAAAGCAATGAAGGAAACAGAAGTCAAGGAGAATGAACCAAAACACAACGCGGGTTCGCGGTGCTTTCGTATGCCTCGAGATGCACATCATGGTCATGATCCACCCTGTCGAAGCGGTATCACGTTCCCTTCTGCCATGCCCACTATCTGCAAGCCACTGTGTTTCTCGCACACGACGAGCAGCAGCCCGGGACCAGCAGGGCGAGTGCGTGGACTGGTATTGGGTGGTCAGCATTGAAGCACCGCTTGCTTCAAAAGATGAGAGCATGGGCTACCCTGGTTGGCTGGTTGATGCCCTAGACGCACCGGGCTGGCAGGCCATTTTCGGCCATCCCCTTCCCCTGGAACATCCTACATTCCACTTACCTGTCTTCCCAAGCGACCAACCCTACGTTTCCCTCCCTCTTTCCCTCCCGAGCACTTCCCTCTTCCCCTTCCTTCCCCCAGAAAAAAATCCAAACCTGCAAAGCGCCGTGTGTGCTCCCCTCGCTCGGTGCTCTGTGCTCCCCAAAACCTTTGGGGGGAGATCATTGCCCGTAGATTAGATCTTTGTGCCATGTGACAGATCACCAGCGTCACCGACCACCAGCACACCAGCCGGCCTGTCAAAGAAAGGTTGTTCTCCCGTTCCATCTCTTTTCTCCCTTCCACTCACTCCTTCTTTCGGCTCTGTCTGACCGAACCGGTGCCAGAGATGGGACGTGGCGAAAGGAACGATGGGACCCTTCTTTTTTTGCCGGTGTCAGTCACTGTCTGGCTACCTGAAGCTGCTTCCTCCCCCCTCCCTTGCATGAACCCATCAGAGCGACGTGTAGCCGTGTCGAAGATGGTGGGATGGGCGGGAGGACGGGCGAGGGTCGCTATGGGTGCCCGCCCATCTCTCATCACATCCACGACAGACCCCGCAATCGGAGGTGTCACAATGATTCTCTCAGAGGGTGTCAGATAAGGAGGGGTGAGAGTGTGCTTGGTCTGTTAGGTCCGGAGTCGGTAATGACCCCTAAACATACGTGACATACGAGTCGTAGGAAGGAGGGCACCGATGTCCTCAGTCACTCGAGATAATGAATGAGCAAGCTGAACTAGGACTGTATTAGTCCCAGCTGACCGGTTACCAGAAAGGGAAGAGGAGCAATGGGAAAGAGGTGGGCAGGCAGAGGCTGGATGAAGTATGTCCGATACCCGGCGGCCGGGACAGGGATCATCGTCTTCCGATAGCGTGGGAGACGGTAAGGGAGGAGAGGTCGACATTGCTCATTCTTGGGGGCATATGTGATGATGCCCTCGGACGGACATGATATCACCAGAGCGGAAAAGAACAAAGACGCCGAGTTTAGGAGGATAAAAAGCATCTTGCTTCGGGCATTGGCTCCAGCTGGGCTTGGTGTGGCTTGAGCTAGAGAAATGCCAAGACATCCGGATACGGATGGGTACGGGTGGCGAGTCGCAGCACAGTTATAAATCACAAATGAGAGGGGAAGCTGAGAGAGATAGACAAATAATGATGACGGGACGATGATGAGAGACAAAAGGCGAGGGGCGATGGACGAGAATGAGATGCAGGGTGCCATCTTTGCCTAAGCATCTCCGTAGCAGACGGCGACCTGCAGATTGTTGTCAAGGGAAAGGGAAGGGAGCACCTTGACGGAATGGGTGGGCGAATTAGAATGTCTCTCGTGGACCTGAATGCTAGGTGGTAAGTTGACGCAATAGACTCAATGAACAGCAATGATAGCCGACTTGCCCAGTACCTGTAGGCATAACACTCAACTCAACGTAATAATTCTTGAGATAAAACCATGCCCGCCCAATGGTTCCGTTCACTGGCTCAATGATGGCACGACCGAAGCGAAGAGGACCGCTGAGCGTGTTTCCCGCTCGCCGGTGAGGCCTCAGAAAAGAGGGGGAGGGGCAGGAGTGAGGGAGAATCACAGGAGGGAGGGCAGGATGTGCACAGTCTGCGAACGAAGGTGTAAACACTGGGTGCAGTGAGAGATAATCGAGGCCACCACCTTCCCGGACGGACACTATTGACGGGAGTGGCCGGCGACGGACTCAGGAAAGCGTGAGCGGGCGGTAGAGTGGGTGTGTGTGGTGGGCAGCCACGACGGAAGACGGACTAAAGTGGTCCAGTCCATCCCTTCATACATCAATCCATCCATCCATCAAATTCATTCATCCCGTCATATCGTTGTCCGTCGTCCATGAATCGTCATCCGGCCGGCAACTCAAGAAAACTTAACGTGGGTAGGTAAGGTAGGCGCATTGCTGTACCAAATGACCATTTTCTTTTCCCTTTTTTTCCCCCTGCACATTCTTCTGCGTCCACGCCCACGGATGGATGGGCTGCACGGAATGGATGGCAAAGCGCTGGCTTCCCCTAGTGGCTGGCCGAGCTTGCTTGGCTCGCTGGCAGGCTGCTGGTCTGTGGGCGAGCGAAAGCTACGTGCTTTGCTTTGCGCCTGCATGCTCTTCTCACCGGTCGAAAACCTCGTGCTAGATTTGCAATCTGATTGGTGTGTGGGACAGCAGCCGACACAAGAAGTGTCCGCTGCACTTGCTGCTAACAGCTCCCTGCCGGAACCGCGACGGAAGAGGGCCTTGCCTAGGATTGGACTGGATTTAACTGATTTCAGTGGATTCGAGTTCATTTAATGGAAAGGTGATGAGGATGGAATGAAATGGAACGGAATGGAAATGATGGTGGTGGCGGTTGGTGATAGTGGTGTGGGTGGTGTGCCTCTCTTCTTTCTTGTTTCTGACGGCTCAATCATCACTCTGCCCCCCTTCTCTTCTGATATTTTCGTCCTTCTCATGCTAGTTCCCTCCTCACATGCACCGATCAATGCCTCTGTTCTTTCGACCGGACCAAGGAAAATTGGGGAACTTCTTCTTGGTTCCAGCGCCTCCCGTGTGGTCCTTGACCTGGACCTAGGCCTGGCGAGTAAATCGCTCAGGTGGTAGGTATCCTTATCTCAGAACAAAGAGGCGAATATTCTGGGAGGAGGTGGTTTGGGGGTTTCTTGACCTCTTGGTGCGTCAGCCTGTCCTCAGTTTGCACTGTCCTTCCTAGCATCATCAGCATCTGTTCCCATCTCGTGGAAAGTGGTAGTGCGGCCCCTCTCACTACCACCTACGTACCTCTAGATACATACCGTACCCTTATCCTTTTCTTCCTTGTTCCGCAGGCAGGCTGCTTTCTTGTCCGCGAGAGAGTCGTGTGGATCTGCGTGGGCAACTTTGTTGTCCGGCTGCGTGGATCCACCCTCCCTCAGAGCCCTCCATCATGGCGTTCCCTGTCGATATTTTCACCCGGCTATCACTGTTGGTTCTGGTTCTGGTCCCGGCATTGTTGCCCGCTAACCTGCTGCCCTTCCCTCTGCTGGTTCGCCATTCATTTCCCCTGCTCTGGACTACTCTGCACTGCCGTCTTGCCGTCTCTACTTTTCGTTGTGGAGGGGCAGGAAAGGCAGAGAGAGCGGCCAGCACGACGTGCATGGAGGAGTTGCAGCGGTAACCCTCGTTGGCCAAGTGATATCCAGAGGTGGCTTTTGAGGCTTGCATGACTGGGAGATTATGAGGGCGTGTCCCGTTGCCCCTGCCCTCTTCCCATACGTACTTCTCTGTCCTCTCTTCCCCTCTTCCCCGCCACCCCTACACTCGACCAGTCTGTCCCTCTGGAACTCAGGCTGCCAGTCTTCGCTGCTCGTTGCATGCCTAGCACTGTCTTCATGGATGCTCTCAACTCCTCCTGCATGCCAGGAAGGGGTGGGAGTGCATACTTCTGCCCGTAATGTATGGGTACTATGTAGCATGTGTCTGGAATTATTTGGGTTGTATTTCCGATTTGTGCTGTATCAAGACCAAGAAGGCATGCCGTGCCGTATTCCTCCTCAGGTGGTAAGTATCAGGTATGAGGACTCTGCACGCCCATTCCAACCAAGCAAAGAAAAGCATGTCGGAGGCAGCGTGGACAAGGATGGGCGAAGGATCACCGGATCAGTAACAGATGGAGGACGCTCTCCCCTCGCCGCAGCCATTCAATTATCCAGGTCGCCCGGAAGATCACTCCTCCTCATTGATGTCTCGGTCCTCGGTGTATTCTGGCCCATATCCGTTTCCAATCTGCCATCCTTCCCTTCCACCCTTGTCTTTACGAGAGATCCGCATCTCCTCATGCTCGCCCGTCCAACTCCTAAAGGGGAGTGTAGGTACGAAAGGTACGAAAGATACGAAAGGTACGAAAGGATACTTCGAAGGAAGCTGTCTCCACCTAGAGGCACGGCTTGGCCTTCGTTCGTTTTGTCAACGCCCACCGCAGCCTCAAGCTTGGTAGGAAACTGGCTCTGGTTCATCTGATCCAATCTTCCTCACCATGGACGCAGCAGCGACCACCCCAAAATGGTACTCTTAGCCCTCCCCATGCGCTTAGAACATACCGAAAAGATATCAAACTCAGAGCCTCGCTGCCACGCTTATGTGTTGGTGACTGAAAATGTGACATGACCGAGAGGGTGTCACATTCGCCGCCCCTTCTCCTCTTCCACCCCTCCTATGGCCGGCCACAACCTGTCTCTCCACGCCAATTTTACGTTCACGTCTGGTTTGAGGTCGTACTGCTATGCTGTTCTTTGAATAGCACCTAGGCAGCGTGAAATATCATGGTGATCTGCTTCTTGCCAGGGTTTTCGATAGACTCCACAGAGGCTCTGCTTTCTTCTTGCTTCTCCCATCGCCCCCAAAATGATGGAGCAGCGGAGGACAAAGACGGGAGACGGGAGGAACATGAAGCTTGGGGCCAGCTACCAACAACCAGCCACTACTACCACCATCACCACCCAATGGTGGATAATGTGACAGTCCAAGCAGAGTCTACACACCCACACCCACCACACTCACTCACTGTCTACCTGTCTGCCTGTTTGCTTACCATAGATAGACTCCATGCCGCAGCAGCAGCTGGGCAGGCTTATAGGTGGTATTGGGGGAGATTTTAGCGCTCAGTTGTATGTACCATCCAGTCCGCCAGTCTGCTAGCGAAGGAGTCAGTCCGTGACCAAACACGTGGTCCGTGTCTAAGCACTTAGGTTATCACGCCCTCTTCATCAGTCGGGCGCAGTCGCAGATCTAAAGCACTACGAGTGAACAGAAAACTTAGTGAAGCAAAGCAAAATGCGGCTCTGCCTTCGCACCTTCGTTCCTCCGCCCCTCCGCCATTTCGAACCGTCAACATAGAAAGGCTAAGCTAGGCGGACTGTTCTTAGGCAGGCTCTCAAGCAGGCTCTCAAGCAGGCTCTCGGGCGGGCTCTCAGGGGTAATGGGAGGGTAGGAGTAGGCTGCGCACGATGTCTTGGGCGGGGGGGGCCAACATGCCTTTTCATGGCCGTCTTTTCCGGCGATGCGATGCTCGTCGACCCTCGTGATGGTTATCGCTGCTGGGCTGACTGCTTCGGGCAGCACCCGGAGCAACACCCGGATGGCGCCACGCGGCAAGGACAGCAAGCAGACAAGGACATGGGCCGCTCTACAAGACACGAAAGAAGCCTTTCATCACAGTGGGGTCAGTCAGTGCAGGTGCAAGGGCTGGGAGAGTGATGTGGTGTCTGCCCATTCATCGAGTCGGGCAATGATTTTGCCTTTTGGGGCTGGCTCGTGTTGGGCCGTCCCTCCACGTTACTAGTACAGAGTTTTCACTACCACTCTCACGCTCTGTGGCCAATCCAACCTCGTCTACGGGTAGATATACATCGGGACCGACATTCGGGAGCCTCCCCCTCATGCCGTCACTGCTTGCCATCGCTGCTTTTCTCGCCCTCCCTGCCTCCTTGTCTGTTTCCCTGCCTGCCTCCCTACCGGGCATGCCGGCTTGTTTGCCTCGCTTTGCTTTGCCTACATGCGACACGATAATGCCGCCCCGAGAATACGATTCGCCGCTGGAACTGGCTGAAAAAAAGGGCGACGCGTCCGTGAACTGGACTGGCTGGTTCGACATATGAGTCGAGGCGGATCGATGCTGTGGCCGGTGGATGCCCGACGGCCGCCCCTTTCATACTGTACATGCATGCCGCTATACAGCCCATCCATCCAACCATCTACACGATTTTTTTCTTTCTTGAGAATGTGATGGTATGTGGAAGACTACTAGGGGAGAAGGATAGGGGGCCGGCGGCTTCCGGGGCGCCACCCACTCCCCCCTCCCTTTGAAAGCCAGCTAGTCAACGCGACGCGATGGCGCAGGGTGCTCTCACCGACTCCTCCCCTCTCGTTCTGCTTCCTCCCTTGCATCTACATCGATCAACATGGGTTGTTGGCCCTGAGTAGTAGATAGGGGTGGACAGGGGTGACAAGGGGCGGGGGAAGACCGGTGCAGAGCAGACCGACAGACAGCAGAGCCCAATGCCAGCTGTCACGCGCGCGTGCAAGGGAGCAGGCAGGTAAAGTGCAAGCTTTGGCTCACCGCCCGGTCGTTGGCGAACAGACGGGAAGGGGAGACACCAGGGCGCGGCCCCTCCTGGAGGCCCAGCAGCAGCAACATTGCTCAGCAGACCCCCGGCTAGACCCAGCTTTCCCCACGGTCCATATCTCAGATATCTATCGAATTTCTCAGGGCTGTGATTGGTCTTTAGGAACCGGGGCTCATCTCGGAGGACATACACCGCCGTCGTCGCCGCCAGGTATGTATTATCGTGATTACCACGACACAGAACGCCCAATACGCAACACCCCTCTCTTCTTTCCATATGAACGGGTGATTGGGAGGGGGAGTGGACCGACGAGGGGGTGAGAGGCGGCGAGGAGGTGAGTTCGATGACCCCCGCCCGCGTCCGCCTAAGACCCTTCAAGAGAACACTAGCGCTATTCTTGTAACTGTCTCACGGAGAGGCGGGGAGAGGAAGGGTGTTTGTCGTTGACCTTAGTGAGTGGAGGCCTTTCCTACTTTGGAAGGCGAAGAAGACGACTCGTGCTTGTTCCGTTCGTGGGAGTGAGTGAAGCACCATGCCCTGGGCTCGGCGTCGGCAGTTGTTGGCCTCCGCGCGGGGCCCGCTAGTCCTCCCTCCCTCGTCATCCTACCAAGAGTCCCATGTAATATTCTGGCGCGCCATCGTCGCCTACATACATGCTAGTCAAGTCTCCCTACGTTCAACGTATTGATCAAAGTGATGACAACGTAGGTAATGTGCGTTTGCGGCGGTGGGTGTCTGCGGTAGGCAGCCAGTCTCAAAAGGGGCAGTTGGGTGCCCGGTCCAAGTTTCAAGAAGATTGAAGAGAATGAATGGCAGCAAGACGGGATGCAGCTGTGGCTGCAGGCCTTGCGGGATATTACAGACCGAGCGTTGCTACCTACCAGGAAACTTGCCAGCCCTTGTTTCTTTTCCCTTCGTTTTCTTCGTGCAGGGGCGGCATGCCCCGATGGAAGACGACGACGACGGACCAACGACTGACTTGACGGCCCTCGTTCGTTTCGTCCACTAGGAAGGCAGTTTCGTTCTCGTGTCGCCGGGAGCAAGAGGCCGGCAGGTGGTCTAAGCACGGACAAGGGTCCAACCAAGGTTGATGATGGGTTGCTCTTCGGCATGTGTTGGTGGTCTCGGTCCCGTCCAGTCCACGGTAAACCAGAACTATCTTTGACTCTAGCTCGACCAGCTAAACCTATTGCTACTTGTTTTTGCCCCTTACTCGATGCACTATCTCTGTTGGTGCTGGGTTCCTGAACTCTGAAGCGCGCAAATTTAAGCTTCCAGGCCCCATGTCTTTGTCGCTGGCCACAGAGCGGAGAGAGGAGCCCTCACCCCCAGGTCTATCCGCAAGTGACGTTACTAGCACCTCGTTGCCTAGCGCTCAGTTGAAAGCTTCGGGCGTGGACGGGTGAGTTAGAAGCTTGATCCATGCTCGGCGTCTGGCATGTTTCGCTAACCCTTTCCGAATCAGGTATGAGTCGTTGAGCTGGAATCTACCTACCTACATGAGCACCTGGGCAAGATGAGAATCTTCTGCGGCCACACCCCTGCCCGCCCGGAAGGTGTAGCCTTGGGTGTTGTTGCCGCTGCTGCTGTTTTTGTCGCTGTTGCTGTCAAACTCCAGATATCCACGACAGTATGAGGACAGCAAGCAACGCAACTTGCAGTTAGCATCAGACCCCGGCTAGTTGTTGATAAGCTTCCCGCTATGCTCAAACAGAACAAGCCAAGCTCGCACGGCGCCGACGTCGCGCCCTTCCATGGCCGGCCTTTCTCTGCTTCTTTTCCACAGCGTCCATGTCGTGGACCAGAATTGGACCAGAAATGGACAAGAGGCGGGCTGCCGGTGGTGTTTCGCAAGACGGACCAAGTACCCCTGAAGCGAGGAAGCGAAGCGTCAACGGAGCGAAAAGTAGCAGCAGCAGCAGCAGCAGCAGCAGTCGCGGGCCTTCCCCAACCCTTGCCTCTCACTAGTTCCACTAGTCTCCCACTTGTCTCTCATATACTGCATCCTATCCACTTCTAGCCACTCCTTGTCGCCATGCCCACGTCCACGCCCACTCCGTCGCCCTTGCCCTCGCCCTGTTACAAGTCAGGGTGATGTGAGGCGTGCAGAAGCAGTCGACCGGGAGGCGAGAGAGCGCAGAAGCTCAAGCCGTGCTCTCTCTTTCTCACTATGGAAACCCAGGCGCATCGGGGCACGAAAGCAGCTCCCGCCTCCCGCCTCCGGCGATGCTGAGACAGTCCTGCCCCTTCTCTAACGGGGCATAGAAAAGGAAGAAAGCTATGGTGTTTGTGTGTGCTCTTGTATTCTTGTGTTTCTCGTGCTTGCTTACACACGATCATCGTTTTTTTTCTCCACCTGTTCATTGCAACGTTGTACGGGTTCCTTCTTCGTGGTACGGGCTTCTCCTCCGACATGTTTGGATGCCGGGCAGTCAGTTGGATTTCGTGGAGCTGGAGTCTGTCTGCTTCTCTTTTGTTGTGGGCGGGTGGCCCAGCCACTTACTTACATGCCTCTTTTGGGCGGAAGAGGAGGGACCCGCGTTCCACGAAGTCAGTCCTCTTGCATGCCTCATCCTGCTCCATACTTCTTCCTCCTTCCTCCTTCCTCATATGCTCTCCCTGATCTGGTCTTTGCCTCTCGGTTGTCGATGAGGATTTCGTCAGTATGAAACCTCGGCGACGACGCCGCCGCAAGCGTAGTGCTCACCCCCAACTCTTCTGCCGACCCCCATCAAGGTTTTCTTCTCCGCCGCTTCTCCCGTGAGTGAGTTCGTGTTCGACGCCCTTCGAAGTTGCGGGCTCCAATCATCGCTCACTCAGGAGCAGCAGTTCGGGTGTCGCAGAGAAAGACTTACCAAGCCCTGCCCTGTCCATTCATCTTCCTCCCCCTCACTTTTCGCGCCGACCTACCTGCGTTAGCGCGGTTTCCTCCGTCCAGTCTTTTTACCTGACGCTTCGTGTTTGCTTCCGCCCATCCAGCCCCAATATAGTGCCCGCCCCGAAACGCAACAGAAAGGGCCGAAAGAGGATATTGGACAAGGGGGGTCTGGAGGAGAAAAAAACGCCATGCCACATGGGTCTGAGATGATGGAGCTGCCGTGCGCCGTGGTCAACACCAGGGCTAGACATCGCGCTGCTTCTCCTGTTTGCTACGGAGCACTGCTGCTGCGGCTGTGGCGAGAGGAAACGGCGCTAGGAGCGCAAGCATGGATCATGGCCCTTGTAAGGGAGCACGACTGGCTGATACGTGCCCTTTCTGTTTGACAAAGGACGCACCGGACTAGGGGCTAGGGAGGAGAGGCCGTCTTTTCCTGTATTCTATATGCATGTCTCAGAGGTAGATCGGCGGGAAGGCTTGGGTTCCAGGATCTCTCCAGGAGGACACAGCACGGCATGGCGTTAGGTAGGTAAACCACCAAGCCAACCAAGGTACAGTGGGACTAGTACGAACCAGATGACAGGCGGGACTGAACCACCTAGTGGTTACTGGCATGCTCAAGCGCTTCCTGGTGCGGCAGCTATATGCGGCTATCCAACGTTTGCCTAGCATCTAGGGATTAGACGCACGAGGAAACAACGAGGAGCAATTCACAAACAAAGGGGACTGGAGGGAGACAGGTCCTGGGCGCTAGTTTGCATCACATGCGTCTCGCCACCGTTGGCGCTGGGTTAAATGCGGTGTTATGACGAGAGATATGGCCGAAAGCCACAAAGATGATCGAACAACTGGAACAAGGATTTTCGGTATGTAGCCAAGGAATCTCGCCATCTCGCCATCTCGCCATCACTCTGGCCAGGCAAGCCAAGCAGACCAAGCAAGCCTCTAGCGGAATCAGATTGCAGCTTGTGGATGGGTGGAGATCAAACTTCAGTATCGATACGGGCGTTACGGATTCGTTGGCGCCATGCTTTCGGAGTCCGGAGTCTAGATCGTCGGTGGTGGGTACCTTCGATACCTAGGGAGTCCCCCTTGGTACATGAGCGGTTCATCTCGTCCCTACCCACTTAGTGGTCATGCTAATATTCGATTCTCTAGCCTCGGGCACGTCGGCCGGCAAAGAACCCGTGGGTCCAGGAAGATGAGGCAGACTCGTGTATGTCAACGACATCTCATGGCCGGGATCTCCAAAAGCTGGGCGGCGAGCTTAGCCTTCAGCAGCATCAGCGTGTAGCCTGTCCACCCCTTCCGCACGCGGACATGTCTTCCAGCAGGGTTTCCAGCAGCAGGTCTTCAGCAAGCTATGACTAGAGCTGACGGAGATCTCCGTTTGCCGTCTCCCCTCGCCACCGCTACCATGGTTGCGTTTTTGTTGCCGTGAACGTGCACTCACATCCACCTCGGGCAGCTATAAACACCGAAAACGGGTAGACTAACCACGTCTTCTAAGATCGAGCGTAGCCATCAGTACCAAAGATCAGTCATAACGCTTCGCAGGGGTGTTTGTAGGCTGCCAATCACAGCGAGGGATTCGAGATGACTCAGTTCTCCTTTGGAGGATTGTCCAAGGCAAAATGGCTTTTGTCATCATCAGGTTGAATCGGGTAGACCGCAGCACACAAAACTGAAGGATGCATGCCGATTGCGTTGTGCTCCCCCAAAAAGAAAAACAAACATAAAAACAGCGAAGAGTCTCGTCGACAACCTTACTGTCGCACGAATTGCGCAGCTCGTCGTGTCCAGCCAGCCAGCCAGCCAGCCCATCATGAGGTTGTGGTTGATGAGGTGAAGTTCATGTCGCCAAGCTTCAAATTGGCTGCAGCAAGCAAGGATCGACAATCCCAGCCCTGGTCCACATTAACATCTTGATGCCCTGGACAAGATTGAATCAATGATTTGATAGCGTAGCGGCCCCCTCCATTCGTCCCAAATCAAGAGCCGGACAGGGGGACCCACCGCTCCAGAATTCGCTCGCTTCCCCACCAGACTGCACCGCTGCAACCTGCGCGTCAGATGAAGGAGGAGTCACGCCAATCCAGTCATGACCGACGACCGACGACGACGACGACGACGAACGACGAACGATTGATGAACTGGGAGATGAAAGACGATAGCAAATGCTTCGCCCCTTTCCTTCCGCGCATATAAATAAACCTCTTGTCTCAGTTTTGCGCACATTTGACTGATTCAGGAGCTGGATAAAGTTTTTTCTTGTTTTCCCTGTCGTCCGGAATATCCGCGGCGGGTGCAGTCTGGCTGGTGTCTTGTCCATCCACATATCTCCTCATTTTCTTTTCACACACACCCCCCGGACATGCCCAAGAAACGGCATCCGACAAAGTTCACGAAGCCGCAATCGACCCCACCCCCGTCTTTGGCCAGCTCTAGAGCCCGGAGTGCAAATGATGACGAGAGTAAGTACAGGTGATTTTGGAGTGAAAGGGGGGTGCCCCGCCCCGCCCAAACAACAACCGAACCGGTGTGCATCAAGAGGCGACAAACTGCTCAATGAAGCTCGATGAATGGCTGGACTGGCTCGGTCAGATGAGCTCTTCCTCTCTTCTCTGCAAGATGAAAGGGGGGGCCCAATGTGGGAGGACGAAAATGTCAGCCCCAGGCCGGGATGAGAGAGAATATAGAAAGAGAGAGGGAAAGAGGGAGATAGGAAACCTTACACAGCATGCCGTGGTCCTCAACACCAAACAAAGGGGGCCCCACCGCGCACAACCTATCTCCCAGCCACTTACCTCGCTCTCCCTTGTTTCCCTCATTCCAGCGTGCACCGCTAATGCCCAGCGGTGGGGACAATCCTCGCACCAAACAGATCATGTCAGAGGCGTCAACGAGCTCCTCGCCGACCTGCGAAGGGTGGGCGTGAGCGGCGGCGGTGGTGGCAGCAGCGGCAGCAGTGGTGGTGGCAACTCTCAGGGGGTAGGGCCGTCAAAATCAGCGCCAGCCAGTTCTGTAGTCCCTTCGCCCAGCGTACCGCCCGCGCTCCGCCAGGTCCTCCAGCTGCCCGAGCCCCCCGCGCCGCCCCCGCCCCGCTCGCGCCGAGTTGTCGACGCTCGCGGTCGCCGGCTGCCCCCCGGGCCCCTCCCGCCGCCCAGCTGGCTGGCTCAGTCCCGCCGCGAGCCGCGGCAGTTGACGACCCGCCAGCTTGACGGGCGGTCTGGCACCGGTCCTGGCAACCACCTCGTGCCCGGGGTTGATTTCGATCTCCCTCCCCTGATCGGTGTGTACAATCCCGATCGGGGCAGCCTGATCGACCTCTGCCTGGCCGCCATCGCGACTCAGTGGGACTTTCAGCGCCAGTACAACAAGTACTGGCTGTACGCGCTGCCAGACCACCTCAGGGTTGCGCTCATCCGCTATGTTGCAGTGTTGAACCCGGCCGGCGTTTCTGTGGCTGATCTCAGGGCCCTGCTGTTGCCGCCGCCACCACCACCACCATCACTTGGTGGTGATGGCAGTGGCGGTGACGATCGAGACGCCGGCGAGGCTGCCCACAACGCCCACCTCAACGACGGCATAACATGCCTGGACTTGGCTGGATCGCTGGGCAACTCTCTTGAGCTCAAGGAGCTCACTGATCTGCTCTTCGCCCGCAAGCCACCGCCTGCCTCAAGCAAAGCCAAGGCCACAGCATCAGCCTCCCCGGTGCCATACCCAGCCGCCGACGACACCGACGTCCTAGAATCATGGGACGCCGCAGAACCATCCTCCCCCTCCGTCCTTCCACTCTCCTCTTCCTCCATCCCGCCCCTCCTCCTCCCCAACCTCACCCGCCTCTCCCTCGCCTCCCACCCTCGCCTCTCCCACCACATGTCCTGGCGCCAGCTCCTCTCCCTCTCCACCCACCTCCCCACGCTCACGCACCTCAGCCTCGCCCACTGGCCGGTGCCGACCCTCACCCCCAACGCCGCCGCGGCGGGCGCGACCATCGACTCCCCGCACGGCCGCGCGCTCCAGTACGGCGGCACGGGCTTCTACAGCCACTCGCTCGACGACGACTGGTCCGAAGCCGTGTCGGTGCTCAAGCGCCTCAGCCGCTGCCTGTACGGGCTCGAGTACCTGGACCTCACGGGCTGCGGCTCATGGGCGCCCGCGCTGATGCGCACCGAGGAGCACGACGCCGTCGACTGGGTGGGCGCCTGGGGGAAGGTGGGCACGCTGGTGCTGAGCTCCGGGTTCCCCGCGCCGGATCCGCACAACCGGGCGAGGGGGCAGATCGCGGAGACGAGCGCGTTTTTGGACACGATCGCGGTCGCGGGCCGGATCGAGAGGCATATCGTCGCGCAGAGGAAGGGGAGGGGGAGGTTCATTGAGGTTGTGAGGATAGGGCGCCTGACTGAGTTGCAGATGCCCGCGTAAACGGCTTGTTGAGAGCATACTTGCATAGCACCTAGATACAGAGACGATGTTGGCAAATAATTACGATACAAATTTTATAGACAACGATGGCGGATGTCGTGTCGTTGTCAGCTATGATCATTGCGGAAGTTGTCTTCTGGGTAATGAAGATGCAAGCCTCTTTGCCTCTTTACCTAGAGCAGCTATCCGCATAGTTTACTCGCTGATACATAGGTTTTGTTTGCAAACCGCCCCATACATCTCGAGCAGAGGAAGAGGAAGTGATCAGACGCGTCCACGCCACACCCACAAGAGGCAAGCCGAGGTCGCCTAAACAATAAACCATAGGGAATGTATCCCGATGACGTTGAGAGATACCTACCTACCAAGCTGACGTACGGCGAAGCCTGAAAGCTAGTTCGTTCGACGGACTTGTCACGTTCGCTATTTAGCTGGAGGGCATGGGACCAAATGATATATATTGACTGAGATCAAGTTGACAGAAGCTACATGTAGGTTTATGAAATACGTAAGTCATACTTGGCAAGCCAAGTTCGAAATCAAAGCTGATGGAATAATAATAAAAAAAACCGTCGACAGCATCCAAGAGGGTGGCCGCGTTCTCTGTCATCAACTAATCAGTGGCGCAAAAGCCCATCCGATGTTGTATCGAAATAGGGTAGGGGGTAAGAGATGAGAAAGACGGCGCAATAAAATACTGAGAAAAGGCATTACAAAACTCATAAAGGGGCTTAAGTTTCCAAAGATCGGATTCATTCTGTTGAGATTTGGACATAGAACAATGAATGGCACGCTCCGGTGCCTGAGCCCTCTACTTAGAGGTGGTCTCAGGGGCCGGTTGTGGGTGTGAGGTGAAAATAAAACAAGGTTGAATAATCTTCTGTGAGGATGAAAGAAAGGAAAAGCCCTCGAACAAAGCACGAAACGGGTAGAAACGACATGAGACAACTTCTCCGAGAATTTGGCTTTGGTGTGAAAGTCCTGACATCCGGGTGGCAGTTGGCTGATGAAGAGGTAGGTAGGTGATGAGGGGTGTCGTGAAGTTAAGGGGGCAGGTAGGTAGGTACCTAGGTAGGTAGGTAGGTAGGTAGGTAGCAATCTGTGGGCTCCATTGGACGTGATAGGACGTAAGTATCCGTAATACATGTAGGAGCCTTTGTGGACGGTCTAGCCCATAAGGTGATCGATCGTCCATCATATATCGGTCCTCGCGGTGACGTGAGAACTTCTTGAGTAAAATAGGTAAAACGTATGGATTAGAAGACTGCCGCGGCGGCGACGGCGGCATAGGGTAAAGCGATACGGAGATGCCGAGCCACGTAGCCCCTGACGCACTTCATCGACTCGCCGTGGAACCGTCGCTCGTCCTGGCAGCTGGGCGGGCGTGCTGCCAGGTCTCTGAAGATGTAGTCGAGCATCTTGCTGAGATCGGCGTCGGAGCGGGCCTGTAGGGCCTCGGCGCCGCGCAGCCATTTGTTCACCAGGTTCGCGGCCGCGCTGGTGTTGCTGGAGTCTATGGCCATCCAGTCGGCGGTGTTGTTGTCGGCCTCGATGGCGAAGCCGTTATTGATGTTGATGCTGTTGTGGTGGTGGTGGTGGTTCTGGTGATAGCGATGATAGTCCCCATGTCCGTGGTAAACAGCCTCCCAGCCGCCATCAACCGGTGCCTCTTTAGCGGCAGAGGCAGCAGCGGTGCTACTCGGATCAGGAGCCGACCGGTGCACGATGAGCCAGCATAGGGCGAAGAGTGTCTCTTCGGATGTTGGGCCGGACTGTGACGGGAACAAATGCTCGGCCCAGCATGCAGGCCGTGGACGGTCCGGATCTGGCCAGCCAGCCCAGAGCGCGCATACGAGCTGCAACGCTTCCTTCCAGTCTTCGGTGAGCGGCGATGAGTGCGGGATGTTGAGCAGGGGGACTCGGGACGGGTCTCGGCACGCCGTGCGGAGCTCGTCAACGCACAAGTCCAGGCAAGGGCGGATGCGTTCTGGGTTAAGCCCATGGGTGGACTTGTGGAAGCCAAACCTGGGAGGAGTGCGCATCTCCTGTCTGATCTCCTCGACGAGTTGAACAAACATCTCGTCTGCGACGTATTGGTCGCCGACGCCGCCTCCAAGGACCATCCGCAGTGCATCCGCAACCGGCACACCTGCTGGTATGGATCGGGCGCACAGCCGCGCGAGGTGGTATCTGGCGGCCCCTGTCTGTCCAGCAGCGAGTGGCGCGTTGAGTTGCAGAGAGGCGGTATCATCTCCGATGGCGAAGAGAATGCCGCCAGCCGCGCGCTTCAGTTTCGAGTCCTCCGCCAAAGGGCGGTGCGGTGCTGGGGGAGGCAGAGAAGTTTCCGAGCTGTCCACATTGTTGTCGCGTTGTTCTCCACTGCCGTCGTCGGTGCTGTAGGCATCGTTGATGTAGGCGAGGTCACCGCTGGAGTGATTCGGCGATCGCGCGGAGCCTAATGGTTCCGCGAAGGACACGGAGAAGTCATCTTCCATGTCGAGGTCGGCATCAGCGTCTTCGTTATGGTCAGTCTGCCCGGCAGCCTGGGTCAGATGAGGCGTATGGTAGGTGCCCGGCGCGCCAGCCGACTCGCTTGGCCGGGGGACTCTTGATGGTGCCTCAGGGGCCAGCTTGTTGGTTCCCTTATGCACCTTCGGACGAGGCTTCCGAGACGGGCCTTTCTGCTGGCCCCCTCCAGATTCAGAGCTTGTTGTTTGCGTTTTGTACTTCCGTAGACCCATGGTCTTCAGCTTATGGACAAACTGTCGCCTCCTGTTCGGTGAGCCGGCGAGAAGAGTGCGACTGTCAGCTACCAGAACCATGGTCCTGGGATATCAGGGCGTGCTCGTTGACTCACGTCGGATTAAAGCTATAGGCTTTGCGCATATAGGCCCGTACCTCCTCTAGTGTTTTGCTCGGGTACAAATCGCGGATCTCAGGCTCGTATATTGCCCAGATATGTCTGGCTATCCGCGGTTCAGGGGATTTTCTTGACTTGGTAGTCTTCGTCGGCGTCGTCGTCGACGGGCCGGGAGGACCGCTCTCAATGCTGTCTAGTTTGTTGCCGATGCAGCCGCTGATTCTGGGACGACGCCCTCGAGTTAGAAGCCCAGGGCCAACCATGTTGGTCAACCACTCCCTGGGCCGTTTTCGAGGATGGCCGCATGTTGACGGCCTGACTTTCCAACACCCAGGACGGTGGCAACTGATTCTTTAACTAACTTCTACGGGTGTCCTGGAGCGTGCACCCCCTTCAAATTACAATCTCAGATGCCGCCATGTTTGCGGACTAGCTCGCAGAATATCCAAAAGGCAAAAAAGGCATGTAGACTTACAAAAACCTCTGGCCAATGAGAGCCAACCTCGTCACCCCCTATCGCCGACGCTAATGCACTGCGCCAATGTCTTGGTTTTTTGGAATATGCCTTGCGCTCCTGCACAGCTAGCCAGCAAGCGGGACAAAGAGGAAAAACTCCTTGATCATGTTACCACCTACCTAGTAGTCTCGGCGTATTGGAATTGGAATTTTGCTTTTTGGGGAGACGTTTTTGCTTCCTCGATGAATCGGATCCGTCGAGGAGAAGCCGCGTCAAATGTACATTGCGCCTCGTCTGCACACGAGAGAGCCCTCCTGAGATTTGGATGATGGATGTGTGGTTCCCTTTCGGATGGCTTTCGCGAAAGTAGAAAGTGTAGGTACTCGGCTCAGAGAGCAGCAAGGTGGATGTTCGGCTCAGACTCTGTACGGAGGCTGGTGTATCAACGGAGGTGGCATGCGCAGCAGGTCGGCAGTGATCATCAGTACATGTACCTGTAACCTCCACTGCAACTACTAGGTACGATGACTGGCTCCTGACTGAATCCATGTGGGCAAAAAAAAAGATGGGAAGATGATGCACCTGCTCAACAAAGTCTCCACCTGCACCGTTTAGGCCTCCTTGCAAGAGGTCCGACAGAATGTAAGAAAGTCCCGGAAAAGTACAAGACAGCAGATTGGATTTGTCAATTCAATTCCCTCAGTCCTCATATAAGATGAGGTGCATCAACACCAGTCATTGTCAGTCTGGGGGAGGCGTTTTTCAAGACGCACACAGCATCCAACACAGCAGTCTTCCCCAATCAGCCAGCCAATACGTACATGGTCCCGCCTCACTCATACTCCGGGCTCGAGCATACAAACCTACCACGTAGCTCCGTCTAGCACACAACAACCACACTCGCACAGCCTGTTCAAGAGCTCTTATCTACCAGCCTGGCCTTTGTCCCTCTAGAAAAGAAAAAAAATGCCTTCCGTTAGCCGTCGAATCAACGCAAACGACGACCTCCAAGAGGCAAGCCTCAAAGGCATCGGTGGATGGTGTGGGCAGAAGCTGCTCGACGCCGAGCCCCTGACCCTGCACCGAAGGAGCCTCTCGGGAGACAGCAGCATGAAATCGCCCAAGATACCGACGCCCGCCTCGACAAGGCCGCCGCCGTCTTCCTCTTCATCACTGCACAAACCTGTAATACCATTATCACTGCACACATTCTCGCCAACACCATCGGAATGTGGTAGCCACAGTCGGCGTCTTCAGAACCCTCAGCAGAGAAGCCGACGCAGAAACTGCTCATCGGCCGAGGAGGCGGAGCAGGACCAGGAGGAGCGGACAACGGCCAACAAAACGACGAGATCGGCGACAACGGCGAGAACAACGATGGCAACGACGACTAGCACCACGAAGTCATCACTGCCACCACCACAACTACCACAAGATCCACCACCACCACCACTGAAGTCGTCCCGTTCAAAGCCGCCACAGCCTCCTCGTCTGATTTGCGGGACCGAGGAAGCTCCGGGAAACAAGCCGAGCTTCTCTGGGAAATTCCATGCTCCGCGAGACCTACAGGCGGAGCTGCTGCGCAAAGACAGCTCGCGAACCAAGCGGCCTGCGCACCACCACACGCAACCAGCTCCTTACTCTCCTCCTCCGCCTTTTCGCTGAAGGAGTGGGGAGCTAGCGAGAAAAGGCAGACACCTCACAGGAGACTTTGCGGGGTCTCCGGCACGGAACGGAGCGAGAGTGAGGGGTCACACCACACCACATGGACTTATTGTACAGGGAGAGTTAAGACCGAGACCCGGCTGCACAAAGATTACGGGGGTTGTTGCAGGGTCTTCAATAAGACCCAAATCAAAAGCTAGTCAAATTCCAAATTCCTAAAGACAAGTTCAAACAGTGCAGTTTAAAACTGTGTCATTCGAATTTCAATTCGCGTCGCAACTGAGGAGTTTTTTTTTGTGCGAAGTGGGAAACGCTGGGAGGAACATTCGTCCACGTCTTGCTTGGCACGCTCGACGAGAGGGCCTCAGGATATCAATCAGAGGCAGTGCGCCAATCTGACTGTCCTTGCCGCCTTTCTCCCTACCCAGATAGGTACCCTGGGAAGCCGTGCAGGTCAGGCAGCAATGGGAATTGCGAAATTCCATGCGCCACTTCTGTTTGATCAAGACCTGTTCCGTGGTTTCCATGGTTTCCATGCTTATTATCACGTCAATGTGGCACGGAGAACATCTGAGCGTTCAAGGCCGGAATACTGCTGACAACTCGAAGAGCCTCACGGAATTCCTACCAATCTGCTGTTGGCATTTCCACCGGTCGAACTTCCGACCTGACTTGACGAGATGTACATAATCATGACCCGACTGGAATGGATGGCTGAACTACTACCTGACCTACGGGTACCTGAAGCTTGGTGCCGGGTTCGGCTTGGTGGCGCTGTTCCAGGAGTTGAGTCGTGGATGGCTCATGATGAGCTCTTTCCTAATCGGGACAGCAGTCACTGAACCCAACGCCGGGATGGCGTCCTCCGTGAAGAAGAGAAGGTATCATGATAAATATCAACAGCCTCTTGCCTGATGTAGATAATATGTCGATTTATTGAAAGGACAAGAACATAGAGCTCAAATCTTCCTTCCAGACCAATCCTTTGGTAGTCCGATCAGGACACAAGCCTCTGAACTTCCCGGCTTTTCGTCAAAAATGACCTCGATGGCCTCAGAGTCGGTCGCCACGATCCTGGTATCGTGCAAGCAGACCCGATTTCACATCGATGCCAGTCCGAACTACAGAGAGGTACATGGGACACCACATCTTCCTCCTGCCCGACTTACACCACCCTACCATACTACCATCATTACATTGGAAAACTGACGATGGATGAATCCCACCAACCCATCTCAAAGCTGGACATCGAAGGGCTGAACATCACCATAGCCGCCAGCTCAGTCCCAGGCCAAGACGGCGCTGCTGCCGGTCCCACCAGCGGGAAGGGCAAAGGCAAAAGCAAAGCGCGGGCCGAGGGCGTGGAGATCCTGTCCAACGCGACGCTGCGTCTGAAGGCCGGCCAGCGGTACGCCCTCGTGGGCCGCAACGGGTCCGGGAAGTCGACGCTGCTCAAGGCCATCGCCGAGAAGCTGATCCCCGGCATCCCAGAGGCCTCGCGGATCTCGATCCTGCAGCAGACTGATGCCGACCGCCAACAAGAGAAGAGTGCGACTGGTGGCGTTGCGACGCCGACAACGGAGGCCTCAACGGGGGGTAAGGGTGGTCCTTCGGTGCTAGAAGACGTCGTGGAGAAGGCGACGTCCCGAAGCGAACTTGAGCAGGAGATGGCCGTCCTATCTAGCGGGATCAACGAAGAGCCGGCTCGAGATGGGGATAGCAATGGTGGCGGTGGCCTAGGTGCCCTACGTGCACTGCGTAAGCTCCGTCACGAGAAGTTGCAGAAACGCCTGTTTGTCCTCGACAAGGACGCAAGGCTGCGGAGCGGCGCCCGCGGCTTGCAGGCCAGGAAGGCGCTCACGGCATTTGAGAAGACGGTCGCTGAGTCCGAGGCTCTGTAAGTTCGGTCTCACCTACAAAGAATACGTCGAACCCGTGAGGTGTGCGGATGGATATTCGGATGCTAACAGGGAAATGTGTCGTTGTCCCAAAGATTAAGCCAAGTAGACGACGAGATCTCTGCCGGGACGATCCAAGCCGAGACCCAAGAAGCCATCGACATGCTAGCAGAGCTCCAACTTCAGGTCGAGCCCTCAAAACTGGCAGACATCGAGTCGCGCGCCAAAAAGATCCTGACGGGACTCGGCTTCACCGACGCGGCGACGGCCAAACCCCTCGCCAGCCTCTCCGGCGGCTGGCGCATGCGCGCTTCGCTCGCAGCCTGCCTCCTCCAAGAAACCGACATCCTGATCCTCGACGAGCCGACCAACTTCCTCGACCTCCTCGGCATCATCTGGCTCCAGCGCTACCTCTCGTCCTCCACCCTACCCGAAGACCCATCATCCCCACCACCGACGCTCATCCTCGTCTCCCACGATCGCGACTTCATCTCCCTCTGCACCGACGTCCTCATCCTGAAGGACAAGTCCCTCACCTGCCACCACGGCAGCCTCTCCTCCTACGAGTCCGGCACCGCCGAGCGGCGCCTCTGGCTCTCGCGCATGAAGGAGGCAAAAGACAAACAAAAGGCGCACCTCCAGGAGACCATCGCGCGCAACCTGCGCGAGGGCAAGAAGAACAACGACGACACGCGCGTCAGGCAGGCCAAGATGCGGCAGAAGAAACTCGACGACCGGTGGGGGATGGAGGTCAACGCGCGCGGCGGGCGCTTCAAGCTCAACCGGGAGATGGTCGGGTACTTCACCACGAGCAGGGCCGAGATCGAGGTGCCGCCCGAGGAGAAAGGCGTGACGATCGTGCTGCCCGAGCCGGCGGACCTGCGTTTCCCCGGCTCGCTGCTCAGCCTAGAAGGCGTGTCGTTCCGGTATGGTGCGAAGTTACCGTTCGTGCTGCAGGACGTGACGCTCACGGTGGGCATGGGCGACCGCGTGGGCATCATCGGCCTGAACGGCTCCGGGAAGTCGACGCTCGTGAACCTGCTCGTCGATCGGATAAAGCCTACGACGGGCACGGCGGCGAGACACCCGCGCCTGAGGCTGGGGTACTACCCGCAGCACGCCGTCGAGGCGCTGCAGGGCTTGGGGCGGGCGGAGCCGTCGCTTACGGCGCTGGCGCTGCTGATGCGCGAGATGGGAGCTACTACTAATACCAACACTGCCAACGCACCCAATGACGAGGGCGGGCCAGTCAACGAGGGCGCCGTGCGCGGCATGCTAGCGACCCTCGGCCTCCCCGGCCGCCTAGCGTCAGACGTGCCCATCCGGAAGCTCAGCGGCGGGCAGCTGGTGCGATGCGAGCTGGCCCGTCTGCTCTGGCGGCGGCCGCACTGCCTCGTGCTCGACGAGGTGACGACGCACCTCGACTACGAGACCGTCTCGGCGCTGCGGGGGGCGCTGCGCGACTGGGAGGGCGCCGTCGTGCTAGTGTCGCACGACCGGTGGTTCGTGCGCGGGGCGATCGAGGGTGCTGCTAGGTCTTCTGCTGACGACGGCGATGATTGGGGGGATGGGGATGGGAGTGATGGAGCAGGAGCGGGGGCAGAAGACGACCCTGATGATGGAGAAGGCGTGCCCCGCAGGAGGAGCGTGTATCGTCTGAAGGCGGGCAAGATGGTCTTGCTGGAGGGAGGGGTGCAGGAGTTTGAGGATGTCATGGAGAAGAGGGTGAGGAAGCTGCTTGGAGGGTAGGGCAAAAAGGGGGGCAAAGGTAGGAAATAATAATAAATGATAGACTGGGAAGGTTTTTGGCGAGCGAGTTAACGGCGTTATATGGGGCTTCATGTTATGAGAGAGCCGAAACGAGGTTCTGGCCCATGAACTTGAGTAGTAAGTTCTGTTCGCAAATAGCGACCCAGGAAAGGGGAAAATAGAGAAAATATTATATTCACTCGCTTGCCACCTGGGTATCTTGAAGATTTGAGAGAGAGAGAGAGAGAGGAAAATAGTATCGCTATGATAGTACAAGATAAAAACATGCCTCAGAGGGGCACAGGCATCGCCGCCCGCCAAATCCTTTATCCATCTATCCCATTGTTCCTGTTATTATTCCTGTGTAGCCTTCTGCTGGTTGTAGTGTAGCCTTCTGCAGATTGTAGAGGTATTGATTTCTGGTATATGCCTTGAGGCCTCAATGCCACCTTCAGGGTCCTCCATCCTGATCAACGATGGGGGAATCGAGGTACTGTCATTGTTGTAGGGTAGGCCTTGCTCTTCGTACGGCCCCCCTAGCACCCTATGTGTTAGGTGTTATGGGCTCTTGTAAACAGAGAGTGGGACGAGAATCTCTCTCCCCATAATAGAATTATTTACTTGGTGAAGGCGAAAAGAGGAGGGACGTTCTTTATTTGAGGCGGACGTCTTCGATATCGAAAAGCAGAATGGAATGATGGATGGGATCGCTTCGTAGGATCAGTGACTCGGGCTCAGGAGAGCTGAGCCATCGATGGCATAAAAGTGGAAAAGGAGAGAAAGCAACGGTGGCTCGCAGATGCAGCAGATAATTTCTCGCGCGGTAGGGTGGACGTTGCTCTGGGCGGATGACTGATAAAGAGTAGATCGGGAGCTGCCGTGGCTTAACCGTGCGGACTTGCTTCCATCGCCGTCGCTATGTCCCACAGGAGAACGAAGGTGCACTAAGCGTGGTGGTGGCGGCGGCACTGAGCAGAACCCAAAACACGACCGTCTTCTAGAGGACCCGTTCTCTGATTTTCACCCTGGGCTTCCTGGCCGTTTTCTGTAATGTATTTGGAACTCGAGCGCACTTTGTTTTCGTCATCACGATATCTTTGTGGTTTCCACCCCTTAGACTTTGTCGATTCGCTAGTCGTCACGTATATAAAAAAAAATAGACGTCCGATGGTAGCGAACAGGGGAGGTAATGATTTGTAGATATTATTAGAAGGTCTGCCGAGAGTTGTGGGTGTGTCCATACGCGAAAGAAAAAAAGGTCCAGGTTGTCTGTCTGTAAATGTCGTCCCGTCCTAGTAAAACAGCGAAGGAAAAAAAAATCGAAGAATAAGACGTCGACCGAGATTTGTTTTGTTATGTTTTTGGTGTTGTTATGTTGGTGCAGATAAGAGAGGTGGGGTTAAGAGTAAAAGGCGCGCAAGAATCGAGGATGGTTCCGGTAGGAGCGGATTAATCCCCCTTGTTCGTGTTGACTCTCTGAGGAAGGCCGAAAGAAAACCAAGACAAATTAAGCCAACAATAGCATCCCCTCGAGATATGGACGCCTAGTGCTGCTTGTCGTTTCGTTTTTTCTAGGCCTCGAGCTATCGTCTAATTCGCGACCGGGGCGGTAGCGGAGGGCCCTAACGACGCTGCCTCTTCTCCCGGTCGTTCGATAGCGAACCCAGTCCATCTTCACTTCGTCGCTTCCTGCCGCGGTCGTCCCGGCTGCTGCCGCCATTGCCGCCGTCCCTGCGATCGTCGCCGCCCACCCGAGAGCCGCCACCGCCACCACCGCCGCCGCCGCCGCCATTCCGTCCTCCGCCACCCCTACTGTGGCCTCCGCCGCCACTACCAGGCCAATCGCCGCCGTTTCCTCCATTGCCGCCGCTGGCGTTGGGATCGCCGCGCCCGCTGCCCTCATGGCGTCCTTCAGCCCGATGGCGAGACTCCCTAGAGCTGCCACCACTGGTGGGGGCCAAAGCCTCACGCTCACGACCGCCATTGCCACTATTAAGGCCGTTTCCGCCGGTGGAATCGCGACCAGATCGGCCGCTGCCGCTTCGTGGGGGTGGGAGGCTATCCCGATCTCCGTCGCGACCAGACTCACGGCCATGACCGCCGCTTCCGCTCCCGGTGCCGGCGCTGTTAGACGCAACACCGCTCCGTCGATCTCTATACTCGCGGTGGTCCTTTGGCTCTCCACGATCGCCGCGGTCGGGGCTGCGCTCTCTGCTGCTACGACGAGAAGGCCGGCTACCGCGCTCCCTATGCTCCCTACGGCTCGACCTCTCGTGATCCCTCCCACCGCTGCTGGGGGCCTGTTCGTTGCCCGGTCCGCTCCCTCCACCACCACCGCCGCCTCTGCCCTCACCCCTGAGAGGGTGAGGCGGAAGGCTATTAACGTCTCCAAGGGACGGCGGTCCACGGCCCATCGGATCACTTCGGTCGTGGATAGGGGTGGTGACTGGTGACCCGCCGCCGGTGAGCACACGGGCGTCCGAGTCAGCCAGGCTAGAGGTGCGGCCACCGCCTCTGCGGTATCCTGCACTGCGTCCGCCGCTGTCCGGCAGGCTTGAGCGGCTTTCCATCCCGGCTTTCTCTAACATGGTGTTGATGCCGTCAATTGGTGGCCGCACACGTGGCTTTGATCGATCGTTAGCCGAGGAAGAGCCCGAGTTGGCCGTGAAGCCGCTGCCGCTCATTGGTGGTCGATCAGGGGTTTGATGAGTCGGCCCGGGCAGGCTGGATCGTGATCCCGATCCGGGCATAGGCGTTGTCGTCGATGCCGAGGGGTGGGATGGTGGAGGCGGGGCCTTGATTTGATTCATGCGATCCGGGTTGATGGGAATCGAATTTGCATTGACAGGTCCCTGTGAGGATCCAGAAATGGGTCCTCCACCAAGGCCTGACGCAGGCCCAGTTGGCCCGTTGATCCGGGCAATGCGGTCGGGATGAACGCCGGCTGCGCCACCCGTCGTCGCCGTCGATGAAGGTCCGACCGGATTGGTGGGGGGAGGAGGAGGAGCGATGTTAGATCCGGCGGTATCGTGCTGACCTGAACGGCCTCGACGCGACGATCTATTAGACGAGGGTCCCGTTGGAGGGTGTCGCTCAGGAGACGGTGCACGCTGGCCGTCACCTCCGCTTGAGAAGCGGCCATCACCCCGTGCTGGTGGAGGAGGTGGCAGCGGGCCATTGAGGTTCAGAGAGCTGCTGCGAGACGCCAAGTCCCTGCCCCTGCCCCTCGGGCCGGATGGGATGTCGGCCACCGACTGAATTGGGTTGAGGCGGCCATAGTTGGGGTCCTGGTGGCTCATCCGTCCGTGGTCTTGGTCAAGAGACTGTCGGGAGCCCCCTTGGAAAGCATCCCTGCCTCGATCGCCATCACGGTCCGCATGTCGGTCCCTGGACGGGGGATGAGCCTGTTGCTCGCCACCATGAGAATCGCGGTTGGAAGGCCCGTTATCAGCATGATGGGAGGCGCGGTTGTGTCGACCGTCCCGTTCTGTGCGTTCTCTGTCACGTTCCCTATCGCGTTCGCGTTCTCGATCTCGAGGTCGGTCAAGTCGATCAGACGACACAACGGACTCTATATTGAATCGCTCGTTGTTGCGAGGAGATTCAGTCCTAGCAGGGAGACGACTGCGGCCGTCGTCTCGAGACGGGGCACCAGGCCGCTCAGGGGGGAACATGTCAGGGCGGTCGGCCGCGAGCAGCTTGGCACGTTCAGGGTTGATGGTGGGCTCCGGAGCGGGGGGAGCTGGGAGCGAAGATTTGCCTGAACTAGGGCCGTCTCTCGCAATGTCTCTGGCTCCGTCCCGAGGTCCCTCCCTTGGAGATTCACGCGGTCCGTCCCTTGAATCGCGAGGGCCCACCCTTCCCTCATGACCGCGGGGACCGCCTGGAGCGGCAGGACCGTGACCATGGCTTCTCTCCCTAGGAGCATCTCGAGGTGAGTCTCGAGGAGCTTCACGAGGGGTGACATCTCGAAGTGGCTCTCGGGGCTGCTCCCTTGCAGAGCGGGAATCCCGATCGGGCATCGGGTGGTCTCCTCCTGCCCAGCGAGGTGGTTCAGGCCGAGAATTCCAGTCCCTCTCCGAAGGACGACCCGGCTCTCGCGAGATGCCCTCCGGACCACGGCGATCAGGCGCGGCGGGAAGGTCGCGAGCGGGGCGTTCCAAGCGAGCAGCTTCAGGTGTGCGGTGCTCGCGTGGGTCCCGTTGGTCTCGCGGGTCGCGCGGATCCCTCGCGTCTCGAGGTTCCCTACCGTCTCTAGGCTCCCTGTGATCGCGCGACTCCCTCGGTCCCCGTACAGGATCTCGTTGTTCTCGAGAGTCTCTTGACGAAGGCTCACGCCGGTCATGGCTGACGCGCCCGCCTACCGGAAATCCGACATCTGGGCGTTTGGGCAGACCATGCACTGCCGGCAAGGTAGAGGTCTTGGGAGGATCAGGACGGGCTGGCGCCGAGGGTATGGTGGAAGGAGCACCAGTCGGCCTGACTGGTGGTGGCTTGCTCGGAGTTGAGGGCGCGTTTGGTACTGTTGCGTTTCCGTCCTTCCTGGTCACATCCTTGTCCGCAAGCGGTGCACGGCTTGGTAGGTTCGGCAGACCCTTTTCTGTAGTTGAAGAGGTCGAGGAAGCCAAGGGACCCGGTCCAGACGCCGGTGAGGGAGCCGTCGTGACCTTGGAAGGACCACCGGTCGATACAGCGGATTTAGGGTCCTTAACCTCGCCGTCCTCTACTTCTCCGGTGGCAGGTGCTCGATTCGTTGTGCTGCAGGAGGGGGGCATTTTGTTAGAACGCGGGTGGCTGCGGCGAGAGAGCCTGGGGTATCAGGCGACGTTGACGCAGTGCGCTAGCTTACCTAGAGGGTGCGTTTCCTGGTTTGAAAGTGGGAGCCGTCGGCCGAAGGGGTTTCGAGTTTAGCCCGGGCTTCTGCTCTACAGGCTTGGGCTCCTCCTGTGGTTCGCCGCCCTTTTCAAAGCATCGAATGTGTCAGCATCCTGCCAGCTGCCCAGCAACCAGGAAGGAATGAAGGAAAGGAGTAGACTTACAATATTTGGCCGGAAAGCCTGCACCATCACCCATTTGGTCTTCCTCCTCTGGAGTCCTGAACCGACCGTCTGGGCAGCGACCGAGAGATCGACTCGGTGAGTCTCGGCGGCTGCCTCGTTTTCCTTCTCATCGTTTGACTTCTTGGGGGCCACCTTAGCAGGAGCGGCCTCGCGCTCCGCGATCGCCTGGAGTTGCTGGATGAACTGGTTGCCCATGAAGTTGACGGCGGGGAATACCTCGAGAACGGACTGCAACACGGTAATGGCATTCCGGATGTGCATCCACTCCGTACCCTTGAGGCAAGCTCTCAATGCGATGTTGAGGTTCTTATGCCAGCTGAAGAGGAGGTCTCGGAACGGTGCATGTTCGATGAAGGACTGCGGCTTTCCGTCGCTGTCGATCGCGGTCGCAAAGCCGAAGTACTGCCTGCGGCCATCCTTGCCAGCACCCAAACCCTCTTTCTCGTATGCCGCCTTGTCCGCATGCCACCTCGCGAGATCGGTGAGGATGCTCTTGAGGAACCGTCCCAGGCGCTCGGCCTCTCTCGTCGTGCAGGTAAAGATCATGGACCGTAGCCGGTTGGGGTTGAGGAAACGTTCAAGCACAGACATGAGCTTGAAGTTGGCGATGCGGTTCTCGTGGAGGTACTTGAGAAACCTGTAGGAGAACTCGGCGTCACTTGTGGATAGGAGCATCCTAGGGAGAAGGCACTGCTCGATGAGGATATCCGAGACGGCTGACTCCTTAGCCGTGGCCGAGAACCACGAGCCGGCTTGCTTCAGCAGGCGAATCTTGAGCTTCTGGTTACGCTCGGTCTGGCTGAGCATCTCGTCACGGATCTGTTTGGCCACCTCCAGGAGATTCTGCTTCTGTTCCGTCTTCCTCTGCATGCCGTTCTTGGTCATGTCGGTTCGGTCTCGCATGACGTCCTCGGCCAGTTTCTTAAGCCGGTTGTGCTCCGCCTCATAGCCGGCCTGTGGCACGAAGATGTCACCGAGCTGCAGAGACCAGAAAATGGCGAACAGCTCAGTGCTCACCATCTCCCAGACGGCAGCCGGCTGCAAGCCCTGAACAGCCTCAATGGAAGGCTGGAGTTGATCGTACAGCGGATCACCTTTCCGTCCATTGGAAGCCACAGGCGTGAGAGACTCCGTCGATGCGTCTGGAGTCGTCTTTCCAGCATCGGTCGATACCGCCGGCAGCTTGACGTCCGGGCTGGAGTTCGAGGCCATCGCCACATCGCCATCGGCGTCCGCAACCGCGGCCCCTGGTGCCGGGGGAGCCTGGCTGCCATGGTCATCCTTCGACGCCGTTGGTGGGGACGGTAAGGCCTTCGAGTTGGGCGCGAAAGAGATACTTCCTCGTCCAATCATGAAGGCAAGGCTTATATCCAGCCCGAACTCATTGATTAATGACGCTATGCCGGGGACAGTAGCGTCGAACTGAGCCGGCTCGAGCGTGGTGCGGAGCAGGTCTATGTATTGCGCAAGAGCCTGCTGGGTGTTGTCGATCGTATTCGCCATCAGCTTGATGTGGGCCTTGTGATCGGGGAACTTGTAGATGGCTAGCTGGCGGGTCTGCGCTATGTTGATGAGTAGACGGCTGGCCAGGTTGTTGCCGCCGAGCAAAGCCTTGGTGAGCCTCTGTGCGCTCTTCTGGGTTGCCGGCTCGAAGCGCTTGTCAAGGCCGTTAATCAAGGTCTGTTTGCGCAAGACAGTGCCGCCGCTCATGGCAAGCATCTGGGCTTCCGTGAAATCGGCATCCGAGACCACTCCAGCCATGGAGATGATGAGTTCCATGAGAATCAGCAAATCCGAGGTATTGCCGCCGTACAACCGCTCGTTGACAAATTGCAAGACTGGTGTCGAGTTCAGATTCGAGTAGCGCTTGAAGGCCTGCCCTGAGAACTTGGACAGTCCCTGAAGCCACATGGCTCCGTAGAGCGCCGAGCCCTTCTGGACGCGCGCGCGGTCCTTTTTGCCCAGCGAGCTCAGTAGAGACCACACCAGCACGTCGTACCCCAGATCATTGAAGTACTTCGCACATTCCACAAAAGCGTTGATGATGTTGCCGTATGACTCCATCTGAGGGATTGCCTCGGCGAACACTCTTCCCGGATTCGAATACGCGATCTTGGCGAGACTCCGCGCCATCGATGTGATGTTCGTGGCGGCCAGTCGCTTCAGGACGTTTCTGGTTTGATTATCGGCGACATTGAATGCATGCTGAATGGAGGGCAGCTGTGAGATGTCGCCTTGGTTCCACTCGGCATAGATGAGGTATCGCACTTTGATCGGATACAACTTCAGCAAGTCCCAGACCGAGTCGACGAGGGACGAATTCTCTTTTGTGAGACTCAGCGCAGGCACCAACACGCGCTTCAACAGGTCGTGCCAGCGGGCGAAGTTCGCTTCGGACTTGTCCTCATGCAGGCTCTTCTTCCCGATGCTGGTGATCTTGGCGAGGAGCTCTGAGTCCAGGCCGATGTTGACACCGGAGATGTTGAGCAGGGTATCGCAGAGCGTGAAGAAGTCATCGACGTTGTTGCAGATCGGGATGTTGTCAGCCCATTCGTAGAAGTAAAAGCGATAGGCCTGGCCGGCGTCAACGTCGTTTTTGTCCGGATGGGGCCAGCGGAGAACGCGCTTGCCCGACGGACGCGACGCCTTGACTGTGCCCTTCCGAGCTCCCGACTGGTCTAGGTCGGCGATCAGCTTGGGCGGGCACTGTTCCGACGCGGCAGCGGTCAATCCCTTGGCCGGGACAGGCTGACTGTCGCGATACACCTTGTCGATCGAGAAGAGCAAGATCCGGTGAATAAGTGGGAGGATCTTATCTCCATGCGTGTCGATGAGCCAGGGGAAGCGGCCCAAGATGAAAAGGGACTCAGGAATAGCCCCGATGACGAGGAGATGTTCGAGGAGGGATACTTTCTGGTCGTGCTGCTCCTGTTGAGCTTCCGACTTCGCCTTTGCCTCGGCCTCCTTCGCGACGCGATCAGCCTCGTCCGCCTTGGCGGCTGCGTCGTTGCGCCGAGCAGGGCCGGCGGGGAGTGCAGGGGGCATGTCGTCAGGAAGAGCGCCAGCCATCGTGAGGGCGTTGGCGACTGCGCTGGGTCGATCATTGTCCCTCTTTTTATTTAGTTCCTTCATGGTTTTGTCGCGGAATGCCGGCATCTCACCATCAGGGCGCCACAAGTGCTCATACAGATCGGTCAACGACACGAAGCCGATCTTGATGAGGAGGGCAGCCAGGTACAGCAGATTCGCAGGCAGCAGCTCGGATTTGTGGTTAGCATCGCTCTGATAGAATCGAAGCTTGAACCCAAGTATTTGAGCGGCTGTGCGATTTCCGCGCACGGGGAGGGTTTTGGTCGTCTGTATCCACTCGCGCTGCGCGTCGTCGTAGCCCGTCTCAGAGCCGCCAGACGACAGTGCCTCCAGCTCTGCATCCGTCACTCCCCTCGCACCCAGTTCGAAGAAGGCATCTAGCTGGACCTTCCGGGCTCGATTCCAGAATTCGGTGTCGCGCTGCAGTCGCTGCTCCTTGAAGAGCGCCTCCTGTTCTTGCTCGTCGGTTGCGTCTTCAGCCAGCTCGGGTCGCGCCCACCGTGGGAGGCCACCAAAGACGGCAGCAGCCTCGGTCTTAGCGACGCTGCGCGGCCACCAGGAGCTGATGCGGAGGAATTTAATGAAGGGTCGGAACTGCTTGATGATGGTAGCGGCGAAGACATCGAGAGTTATGTCGAGAACTCTCCCGACATCAAGGTCAAAGGTGCCGATCAACCCCTTCACCCTCTCGAAAGTAGACTGGGCAGCCTCCCATCTGAACTCGGCATCTGGCCCGTCGATGGTCAGGTTCGTGTAGAGCTCGCTGATGAGCTTAGAGAAGCCTTCAGTCTCCTCGCGCAGAAGATTATAGTTGGCTTGCCGGTAAAGCAGGTTCGTTGACTGGCGGATGCCAATCTTGACGAAAGTATCCCGGATAAGGCCCAGCTCGGTCATTAGCTGGGGGTCCAACACGGTTCTCATGAGCGAAGGCGAGATGTCCGTGGCGACCAAGAAGTCGCGCAGTTGCTCGCGGTACGGGAGCGTCTCGATGTCGACCGAGATGGACACGGTGTCGAGGAACAAGACGCGAGGATCGAAGCTGAACAAGTCGCTAGTGCCGACAGACTCAGGGTCCGACTCCACAATCTCCTTGACTATGCTGCCGGCATCGGTAGGCTCGAGTCGAAAATCGAGGACTGAGTGTAGCAGCTCTTGGTAGATGGATGCGACCTCGGTGACGTCCTCGTCATTTCGAGACTGGATTCCATGGTCGATCACAGTCTGGCGTCCACCCTTGCCCCATCTACTACGCTCTGCATCGGTGATGATCGAGTATGCGCAATGGGGGAAGGCGGGCGAAGTGGGAGCAGACGTGGGCACATTGAACGGCGCCTGGGTGAACGCAGTGTTCACGGGCGGAGGGACTGCGGCTTGAGAGGATACGCTGGCCGGCCGTTGTCGTGTAGGTGAGGGCGGCCCTTGGGATTGGGAGGAGGTTGCGAGTTGGGACGTGAGCGGGTTACCGGAGGCACCCTGACCTTGAAGCGAATCGCGACGACTGCTCTGGCGTGTCGATCGGCCGCGGCCACCTCGACCACCACCACCTTCCGAAGAAGGCACTTCATGGCGACCCAGAGACGTATTTTCAGGGCGATGAGGTGATGGGCGGTTCCCAGAGGAGTCGGTGGCCGGTCGCTCCGGTCTCTTACGTTTCGGAGGCATCCTGTCCTCCTATCGGCAATGCTGATTAGGGAGAGGCATCGATGATTAGACGAGCAAAGATCGCCGCCTCGAGAGTGTCGAGAGTGTCGTCGCGACGCAGGTAATGTCTGAGAAAATTATTGTAGAAATGTAGCCGAATCGATCGGGAGGCTGTTACAGCCGGTCTCGGTCAAGTCTGGGTTGGCAAATTTCGGCGACGCGGAAAAGCGCCATAGATCGTTAGTGAGGAGGGAAAGAACAAAGGAGACAAAAAAAATCAAATGGCAAGGCTGTAAATGGGTAAAGAAAGCGACAAGAATGGGCAGAAAGTCACCTGTAAGCTGAAGGAGTGTGGCCTTGAGAGAGAGCGAACTTCCCTTCAGACCAGGGAAAGGCTGCAGTCACCCTCAAGCTGCGAGAAGTCAAAGTGTTTGAGGCTCTCGCGTGGAGCTTCAGGTGCGTTGTTCGTTTTGGTGCATCATGCAGAGACGCCAGCACGCGAATGACTCAGCAGCAGCCTTGTCGTGAGGAGAGTTCAATCTGAGAACTTGATGTGGGACATGTGGCGTCAACAGCCAAGCGTGATGTTTGATGTGGCGTCTCCTGTGCCACATGTTGGAACTTTTTTTTGGCGTCCACAACACCGATTCAGCTCCGGTCTGCCCTTGGCCCCCAAGAATTGCGCAATCGAGACTTAACCCGGAAACTTCATCGTCATGAAAGATGATTTGTCCAGAGCTCCCACGGTAAACCGAAGCACAGAGAAAGTTCGGGAGGGCATGAGCTGTTATAAAACTGATCAGCCCATCCCTCTTTTCCTCCAGCTTTTGTCTTCACGAATTTCCCCGACCGTGGACCTTCAGTTCTGCGTTTGATTTTGATCCACGCAGGCTCGATTTTCATGTGCCTGCAGAGGAGTCATCGATCACAGGTGCCCTAATAATGGCCGCCAAGACAACCACCAACGGCGACGGGAAGCCGTCCTACGGTCAGTACTACACTCTTTCTTTATCCCATTTTCAGCTGCGGTGGACTTCTGGGCAGCCGTACAACGCCTTGTACTTGGGAGAGACTGCCCGACCCTACGAGAAACTTGATGAGATCGGTTGCTGAATACCTGTAAGAAAGAATACTTAGTCAGCCCGAGAACCCGTTCACGGCGCTCATCCCGGACCAGCAGATCGCGGTGATACCGTCCTTCACTCTTGAATCCGGAGTGGAGCTGCGCAATGTCCCCGTGGCATACACGGTCAGAGGCCGTCTGTCTCCGTCCGGCGACAATGCCATGGTCATCTGCCACGCCCTGACGGGGAGCGCCGACGTCGGCGACTGGTGGGGGCCACTCCTCGGTGGCCCCGGCCGGGCGTTCGACACGTCGAGGTTCTTCATCGTCTGTATGAACAGCCTTGGAAGTCCGTATGGATCAGCTAGCCCCGTCACGGCAAAGGACGGCGATGTCAGCCAGGGGCGGTACGGGCCCGAGTTCCCCCTCACTACGATTCGTGACGACGTGAAGTGAGTGATTCGTCCCCATTTTAATCCCTAGTTGTACAACCACGGTGAAAACGCCCTCAACCGCTTAAGCGCATGCTAACGAGAACTGCCATCTGCCCACCAATCAGCCTTCACAAGCTCCTCTTAGATGAGCTTGGCATCCGCCAGATCGCCGCCGTCATCGGGGGCTCTCTCGGGGGCATGTTCGTCCTAGAGTGGGCGTACTTCGGCAAGGACTACGTCCGTTGTGTTGTCCCGATTGCTACTTCCAGCCGCCACAGCGCTTGGGGCATCAGCTGGGGTGAGGCTCAGCGCCAGAGCATCTATGCCGACCCTAAGTACGACGACGGCTACTATCCCTTCTCGGATCCGCCGTCGACAGGGCTCGGTGCTGCCCGTATGTCAGCCCTCTTGACGTACCGGAGCCGCAACTCCTTCGAGGCCCGCTTTGGGAGAAACGCACCGGACCCGTCGCAGCGTCAGACAATACGCGAGAGACCTAGCACCCCTTCCGAGGCCCACTTTCACATCCACAACGACGGCCACAAGATCAACAGGGCTGGGCTGTCCCGACACAACAGCCAGGGCAGCACAAAAGAGAACGGAGATGCCAACGGGGTCAAGACTGCAAATGGCAACACCAACGGCAATGGCAAAGCCGACGCGCCGTCCGTCGCCGATCCACAGTTCCATGGCCCCAGCAAGGGCAGCCTGACAGGAGGCGAGAGGTCAAAGCCAACCTCCCACTACTTCTCCGCCCAGTCATACCTGCGGTATCAGGGCAACAAGTTCGTGAAGCGCTTCGACAGCAACTGCTACATCGCTATGACGCGCAAGCTGGATACTCACGACGTCTCGCGCAACCGAGCCGACTCGATTGCCGAGGCGCTCGCCATGATCGAGCAGCCCACGCTCGTCATCGGCATCGAGAGTGACGGCCTCTTTACCTTTGCGGAGCAGGAGGAACTCGCGCGGCATATCAAGGATGCTCGCCTGGAGCGTATCGACAGCCCTGAGGGCCACGACGCCTTTCTGCTCCAGTTTGAGCAGGTCAACAGGTACATTCTGGGATTCTTGAGGGAGGTACTGCCCGACATTATGAGCAAGGATGCGGACGACGCTGCAGTTGTGAGCTCCGTTGGCCAGCTGACCAAATCCAGCACGTTTGGCGAGGCAGAGGTCGAGGACATCACTGCTTGGTAGATAGAAAAGCTTGACGTGACTTTCTTCTCTTATTTTTTTTTTAGCTCTGATTTATAACAGCCGTCTGGGAAACCGAGAAGTATTGGCCAGTGATGTCCACGATGCATTCCTCATGCTTCCAGACACGTTACTGATGTGCACTTCTGACCGATCTGCAGGGGTCGCCCACCAACAATCCTTCCCATATGTATGGATTTCTTCCCCGAATGCCTAAAACCCCCCACGCTTTCTGGTCCAACTGTCAACCACGTGGGCTGTTTTGATGTGTCAGAGAACGCTAACAACATGGCGTGTGCGAAGTTGGGGGGCGATTGTCATGGAATGTTTGACAGGTTCTTCAAAACCTGTGATGGGGAGCCCCTCCCCCTCGGCTTCCCTTTCAGAGAGTCAAGAGGCTCTTACCCAGCAAGCCGCAGCTTGGCGAAGCGGGAATGTGCCCTGGGCCGAGGCTCAACATGTGCGATGTGCCCTAGCCTTCCGCGAAGCTGGCACGTCGAACGGCCGTCGAACGGTGACCAGAGGTGTAGATGTCGACAGGACCGCGAATAAGAGGTCAACTACGTTTTCTGGTAAGACAGCCGCCAGAATCAAATTAGATCTGAAGCCACCACTGCGCGTTGCATCTAGTGGCGTGAGTTTCCTATTCCAGTAATATCCAGGTGCTTAGATAGTTCACGACGTACCTCCGGCGACAAAAAATGGCGGCTGAGCAGGAAATATCTGCGAACAGCTGAGCGCAAAACAGCATTATGAGTCCCCAGTCTTGGTCTCTTCAAATATGCTTTTGATGAGGATTACAGGTACTGGATTGTACAGAGGTTTCCAAGTGGTTGACTTCATGCGACTTTTAACACTAGTTTGTGTCGCGTCCGCTTCCACACCACTCCAACACCGATCATCAACCTCGGACACCGTCATGATCACTAGAAATTTTCTATTCAGAAGCATAGAGCTACAGCAGCGCTGCCAGCAGATAATTTGGGATCTCGTTAGGTTCTTGACCCCCAGCCTCAAGATCCCCCCTACATACCGCATCTCGGGCTCAGCAACGGAAATCACAACGGCCTCACGCCACCATCGACCCAAAGAACGAGATGCAGCCAGCCACGTCTACCCCGAGAGCCAGCCGCGAGTGCACGTGTTCATTAAAACCTGCAAAAAATCACAGCAATATTGCACTATTGTAAACTATGCCTCGTCTTGGTGTTGTAAAAGCCCACCAGACTTTCAGTCAACGGCTATACCAACTCTCCAACCAACTTTCGCTGATTAGGGTGATAGAACTCACGTCTCGCCACACAAGCTGTGTTACGTAACAGAGGTCCGGAAGGGAAAGAGCTCAGACAGAAGGCTGTGTTTCGCTTCCCTCCCGAACTGACAGTCAAAGAAGCTCGAATACGTCCCTTACATCACTCCCGAGATCTCGTGCACGAGGGTATTTTTCGAATGCATACACAATATGGGCAGGTGTGTCTTATTACCACACCCAACCACGTTCCGGAACAAAACCTCGGGTCCTGTTCGTCGGGTCATGGTGACGACGTACAGATGCGGCTGTCAGGGGCAGCGCGAGAAGTTGTCGCCTCAGGCGGACCATTTATACATACCGAGGAATCCCATCTTGCCCCCTTGCCTTCCTTGTTTCGCTTCGTTACTGCTTATCTTTCTTGCTCTCTCGCTCATGCACATGCTATGCTACGACGGCCTCATTGGGCTTCTTTTACCCCTGGTTTCCTCCGGCCATCTCAGTCTACTGCAGTACTGCAGCAGGTAGCATCGAATTCAGGGGTCTTGCCGTTTCGAAGTCGGCCACCGGTCCCCATTATAACGCCCGATGCGGACACCGAACTAAACTAAATAGCGCAAGGCGATGATCTCCCATTCACGCCACCAAACTACCTGCGAATGGAGTCTCGAACATCGAGACCAACAACAAGGCCATTATCAAGTATCAATCATTGAAAAAAAGCAAAACCAACAAAACAGGGGTTCAAGTGGGCTCCAGCTCCCTCGAGGGCACGATTTGGGAGGGCAACATGTGGAGTAAATGGAGTAACACAAGGGACCCCCAGCCTGGAAGATCTCAGCCTCTGGATCGAACACGGGGGTCAAGCCTTGGCTCCCATTGGACCATCGACTTACATGGGAAAATGCGTTTTCAGCCCTCAGCATCAAAGACCGCTGACAACATACATGCACACAAGCATGCAATGCTGCAATTACAGGCGTACCGTCTTTCGTCTTTTCTTCTTCTCCATCTCTTTGCTTTTTTTTTTCCTGCCCCCATCCCTCCTTTGTATCACTACTAATAACCCCACCCATCACGCCCAGCACAGCGCCTCTCTACCGTTCCTCCTCTGATGTGACCAGTCACGTCCCGCCCTTTCAGCCATCGAAGTCACAATGGGGCTTACATGCGTCTGCTTTGCCAGCTTGCCCCCAGACGAGACATCCCGCCCTGTCTGTCTGTCTGTCTCGCCCATTGTCCGGTAATAAAGGTTGTCAGCACAAAGGCGTGATGGTCCAAGCTGGTAATGATAGTCGCCCACGTTTTCCTCCTCGAGCCGGGAAGAGACATGCATCAACCAGGGAGAACAAGCTTGCAGCCAGTCGTCGGGCGGTCCAACACGGCAGAGAGCAGAAGCAAATGCGGTCAGGCGGTGGTGGTCAGTCCCAGTCCACCGCTACTGCTGTTGGTTGCCCTAATCGTAAGTGTCCAGGCAGATATTGGCTTCTTATAATATCCGACTTCGTTACTTTTTCTTCCAGAATCCTTCGTAAGGGTCCTTTTCGTTGTGCATACAATGATTCTTTCGCCCCATCCCGCCTGCTGCCGCCCGTAGTCCGTAGGGGTCGCCTCCCACCACCCTTGTCGCCTTCCCAGAGCCTGATCCTGGTGCTCCGTAGGTCGAGTCCAGACAGCAGAGCCCCCTCATCAGAACCCTCGTGGACTCGACGATTGGGTAGTGATACTGCTCCCTTCCAGCCTCGAGTGGAGACCAACGAGTCCCTCTCCCCTCGTGTCTCTTCCTCAGCCGCTTCCCTTGTCGTTTAATATGTCCACCACGTTCGCTTGCTCATCCACTTCAAGGCAACCTCCCTTCCCTCCCCTTGCTGCAAATTCACAGAGGTAGCAGTATACCAAGCCCTTGGCCAGCTGTCCCAGCTTTTCGGATCCTATCCGGATTTCATCCCCTCCTTTTATCACACAGCTCACCCCGAGGATAGAGATTTGAGTCGGCTACCTACCTGCATATCCGGGCATCATCTCGCTGCACTTGATAGTCTCTCGACGCGGATGAGATTCTAAAGCCACCCGCGGCTTCGGCTTGCTCGAAGGTCCTCGGACCGCCGCATCTAAAGCGCTATCTGGCTGCCTACCTGGAGAGCTAGCTAAGCCGAGAAGCCGAGAACGGCCGGAGAGATGGATAGGCTTCCAGAGCCGGCGATGGGGCCGACCACCGCGCGGAGGACCCATGGCGGCAACAATGCCTTCCACAACTTCGGTGAGCTTTAGCATGAGAATTACCATGCACCCATCTTTCGGCTCAGACGAAGAATTCACTCGACTCGTCTTATCTCTGACGCTTTGTTGAGCACGCCATCTCCCTGTCAAGCAAACGACTATTCCCACATCACAGATCCAAATCTCAGGAGGCGGCTCGCCCTCTCAGACATCGACAAGGTGCCGTTTGGGCTATACCGTAAGTCATAGGGCCTCCACGTCGTCCCAACATAACAACCTTGACCAGGCACTCACACCTGTCTTCGACATAAAAAAAAAGACATTCGAGCCGTCGTCGTCGCCGGAGTCGGCTTCTTCCTCGACTCCTACGACATCTTCGCCATCAACCTGATCCTGACCTTCCTCGGCGTCGTCTTCTGGCAGGGGGGGCCGGAGGCCGCCGCCAACGGCTTCGGCGGCAACCACGGCGTGCTGCCCAGCTCGGTCAACCAGACGCTCAAGGCGTCGACGAGCGCGGGGATCGTCGTCGGCCAGGTCCTGTTCGGCTGGCTGGCCGACGTCTACGGCCGCCGCAGGATGTACGGCATCGAGCTGGGCATCATCCTGCTGGCCACGCTGAACTGCGCACTCGCGAATCCGAGCCATGCTATGTCGTCGACGGGCGTCCTTGTGTTTTGGAGGGTCATGATGGTAAGGGGGCGGGCAATGCGATGGATTTCGTTTGATGCGTCTCCTGCATGCTGCCATGTATCAAGGCTGACATGCCTGGACTGGGTGGTTTTCTAGGGCATTGGAATAGGGGGTGATTATCCTCTTTCTTCGGTCATCACTTCAGAGTAAGTTTCTCACTCTTCTCCCCCTCGCTCCCCCTACTGTCCTTTCTGTTGCCGGACTTGGCTCCCTCCCCACCTCCCTACCTAGGTATGTAGGTATATGTTAACCCTCGTTCTCCATCCTCAAGGTTCGCCCCAACCCGCTGGCGCGGCGCCATGATGGCCGCCGTCTTCTCGATGCAAGGCATCGGGCAGCTCCTCTGCGCGATCGTCGCCCTGGTCGTCACGGCCGCCTACCGCTCCGCCTTCGAGGGCATCACGGACGTCGGGGCCTGCGATGGCGGCTGCCAGGTGGCGGCGGACAGGTGCTGGAGGCTCATCGTGGGCATCGGGGCCGTGCCCGCCTGCTTCGCGCTGTGGTACAGGATCACCATCCCCGAGACCCCCCGCTATACCTTCGACGTGGCCCACGACGTCGAGAAGGCCGACGCGGACATCAAGGCCTACATGGCCAGCAAGTCCGAGGGCGACATCGACAGCAGCGACCGTTCCAGAAAGCTCGCCGCCACGCTCGGCCCCTCGCTGGCCATCCCCTCGGCGTCGTGGAGGGACGTGTACAACTACTTCAGGCAGTGGAAGAACCTCAAGGTACTCATCGGGACGACGATGTCCTGGTTTTTCCTGGTGAGTTCGCCTAGCCTAGCTGTACAGATGTGATAGATATGATGCGTTACTCTCGGCAAAACCTGCTAACGCACGCCATCCACCCCCCACCCCCAATAAAAAGGACCTCGCCTTCTACGGCCTCGGACTCAATAACACCCTCGTCCTCCACTCGATCGGCTACTCCAAGGGCCCCACGCTCTACCACACGCTTTACAACAACGCCGTCGGCATGATCATCCTCGCCTGCGCCGGCTCCCTCCCCGGCTACTGGACGTCCATCCTGACCATCGACACCTTCGGCCGCAAGCCCATCCAGATCATGGGGTTCATCGTCCTGACCGTCCTGTTCTGCATCCTGGGCTTCGCGCACACCAAGCTGACCGAGGGCTCCACCCTGACGCTCTACATCGTCGCCCAGTTCTTCTTCAACTTCGGCCCCAACACCACGACCTTCATCGTCCCCGGCGAGTGCTTCCCCACGCGCTACCGGTCGACGGGCCACGGCATATCCGCCGCGATGGGGAAAGTGGGCGCCATCCTCGCGCAGGTCATTAGCATCCCCCTCCTCGCCAAGGATAGCCCGAACGTGTGCAACGGCAACGACTGCTCGCCCTGGCTGGACCGCCTGATGCAGATCTTCGCCCTGTTCATGCTCCTGGGCACCATGGTCTCGCTGCTGATCCCCGAGACGAAGGGCGCCACGCTCGAGGAGCTAGGGGGCGAGGAGCCGTCGCGCGGACTGGGACGTGGTGGTGCTGGCGATGACGGGAGTAGTAGCGTCCAAGGTCGCAGCAAGGGTCTGCGGCGCTGGTGGAGGAGCCCCTTCAGCGGGGGCCAGCCCGCAGGATTCTTCCTCGCGCATCAGCGGGCCGCGGCCAAGAGGGCCGGGCTGCGGGTGGGGATCATGACGAGCCCGGAGCTGGCCGCGCAGCAGAGGGCAGAGCACGCCAGGAAGGGGTTCACGTGGGGGTCGCCCGGGAGTCCCACGAACGGCGCCAGCTCTCCGGGCGCGGCAGGGAGGGCGGGAGCACGGCGCGGTCAAGAGGACGGGAGCGATCGGAAGATGCGGTGGGGGAGGAGGAAGGCCGCAGACCAAAACCGCGAGAGCGATGACTACGACATCCTTGACGGAGATCCTGACCGTCTTGCCACTCCTCCTTCAGTGCTCCCCGGCTGGGGCGCCGGCTGGGGCCGTGTCGAGAGGGGCGACGGCAGGCCAATCCCGATGGGTGGTATGCGCCTCCAAGATGTTGGTAGCTTGCTAAAGTGAAGCGAAAAAAGGAGCGAGCAAAGAACCAGGGCACTTCTCCTTAGCTTTGGTATGCCATACTATGTTTATCCAACAAGCACCCGAGTGTATCTAGGCCCAAGAAAGCGAGGCGTTGTCGGAAATAACACTCTGTATAGAAGGAAGTGAACCGCCGTCCATCAAACTGTGCGGGAAAGGATCCTTGCACACAACGTGTGTAATGTTGTCTGGGGAGGGTTTGATGTGACGTACAGAGGAAAGCTTCATTTTCTCGATTTCTAACATGCCTATGATTTCGAAAGAGCTATAATAACATGAAGGCTTGCAAGGTACCAGACTTTCCCCCAACAATGCTCGCAAACTGCGACTCCAGCTACAGCACAGAAAAGGTGCAGAACAAGACTGTCGAAAAAAAAGAGATGCACATATCAAAAACGCCAGCTTCCCCCTTTTTATTCGAAAATACAATGAACAGAGCTAGCCAAGAATTCGTCTTGGTACCTCAGTAGTTGTACAGTAAGGAGAAGGAAAGAGTCGAGAGGGAAAAAGGAGTGTCGTTGTTCGAGGCTGAGTCGGCATCCAGCTTCGGCGGTCCTGTCCGCATATCTGTCAGGCCGTCTGCTTCCTGTAGTATGCTTGCTGTCTTCTTCACGCATTCTTTTTCTCAATGGCCGACTTCAGCGCCTTCAGCTTCTCTTCCGTGACCCGGATCGCGTCGCGTATCTCGCGGTCATCAGCCCTGGCCTCGCGGAGTTTCTCCTCCGCTGTCCGGGCCCCGGCACCCGGCTTCCCGCGCGGCGAGCTGCTTGCGGGGATGGGCTGCGCGTGGGGAGGCGTTCTGTCCCCGGCTTCGCCAGAGCTGCCGTCACCCTCGCTCAGCCGGCCTAGCCCGACCCGGTCCTCCAGCCAGTCCCAAAGCTCCGACTCCTCGCGCCTCCACATTTCTTCGTAAGCTGCTAGTCGGTCGGGATGGTGGAATTGGGGGTGGTAGTAGCCGTACTCGCGCCCCGCTCCGCCATACACCCCGGGTGCCGGCCTGCTGTTGTTGTTCGCCACGAGGCCGAAGCCGAACCAGCTTGCCACCAAAAGCCCTACAAGTAGGCCGTAGACCACATTACCCGTAATGAGTGGCTTGACAATGTCCACGACAGGACCGACAATGCCATGGACGGGCTCGAAGATACCCCAGGACTGCTGCTTCTTCGCAACAGCCTTGGGCGAGATGCCCTCGCCATCGCTCGTCGGCGCCGAGGCGGCAGCGGCCTTGCCTTTTCTCTTCTTCTTGCCCCCCTTCGCTAGAGCGGCGCCGGCCACAGCTGTTCCTGCCCGGGATCTAGATGTGACTGCCGCCTTAAGGCTAGCCATGAGATCCTTCACATACGACAACTGGCCGTCGTTCGCCCCCTTCTCAATGGGCCCTATTAGAGAAGCAGGTGGTTAGATGTCGCCTATTGTAGGCTGGCAAACCTTGAAAAAAAAAAGCAGTCTTTCATGCGACATACCTTTCAACCAACTCTTGCCCGTCCATTCTATTGTGCAGTTCACCTGGACTCTAGTAGCGTTGTTCTCGGCCCACGACAGGCAGTACTTCGTCTTCGTGCTGAACACGCCACCGCTCGGCACGTCCGGGGTTTGTGTGGTGCAAGTGATTGACACCGCCTTTTCAAAGTCGATGGCGTCTACGTGCTCTGTGATGATGCACTTGGTCTGTCTTGGCCCTATCGAGCCAGGCAGAGGCTTGGTGTACGAGAAGGTGCGCGTCCGGTTGTCCGGACCCAGGCCCTTCTGGTCCTCCATCTGCAGGTCGAAGCACTTCTGGTCCTGGGTAAGCCACTTAGACACCCAGACCGGAGATGCGTGCCCGAACACCAGGCTGAACACCTTGCCGAGTGGAGCCGGGACCGTGTCGTCCCCGACAATCTTGTCGTAGTGTTGGTCCGAATCGCTGCAGTTGGTCGGCGCGTGGGTTGCCGGCCCGGGGAAGTCGGCACCAGCGTCCAAGCTACCGCCACTGGCAGCAAGCCCGGCGGCGGCGCCCGCACCAGGGGGGGTCTCTTTGGCCTGGGCCGCCGCAGGGCCGCTGACGGTGAGACCACCGGAAGGCTTACGCATGGAGGCGGCTTTGTCTGCGTCGGCCTCGACCGATCGGAGCTCCGCCGGCTGCACGGCGTCCGTTTGGGCCTGGCCATCCTCCTCATCCTCATCATAGACTTCCTCGTCATCCTCCTCATCCTCCGCACCCGACTCATCCTCAGATCCGGACCCACTCTGACTGGGCGCCACGGACTCGACCTCGGCCACCACCTTTTCGGTCTTGTCGCCACCCGTTTCGTCCAGGCGCACGCCGTTAAGCGAGCTCTGCAGCGAGGGGTGCCCCAGCTTCCAGATCTTCACTATCAAGTCGTATGTCGAGTCGCGGCTGGTGAAACTGGCGAAGACGTGCTTCGCATGCAATGTCGAAATCATGAGGCCGTTCTTGAACACAAGAGCGGTGCTGCGCTTCTCCACTGACACAATCTCGTTGAAGCTCATCACCAGCGTCGTAACCCAGCCAAAAATGTTGCTACTAAAGCAGAGATGGCCCTCCGACACGTACAACCGACCGTGTGCAAGAATTTCCCGCTGTAGCGCGCAGCTGTAGTCCTCAATAAGGTAGTCGTCGTCGGGGACGCTCTTGAACAGCGCATGGAAATCGCGGTTCCGCTTCTTGCTTGCAACCGCGAACCCTGTGAGCTTTGTCGTACTGCCCTGCGCGGACGGATGCGCTACTGAAGCATTCGCTGCCGAGATCGCCGCCGCTATTGTGCCTCCCGTGCCCCCCGTAGCCGCAGAGCTGTTCCGTTTCCGATGCCTTCCTATCGCACTCCTAATGCTGCCAGTCCTCTGCAGGCCGTTCTTATCCTCGTAGACGCTACCGGCCGGAGTCGTCTGCTCTGCGCTCCCGTTCGCATCCCGGCCCGAATGGGCATGGCCGGACACGTCATCAGGGTGCAGGTCGCCGCCTCCCATGCCAACTGAGTGAGACTCAACCGGCGCCGATTCAGACCGCGATCGTGCGTCCGCAGAGTCGGGGAACTTGGAGGCTGTCGACTGGGCGGCACCGTTGCCATGAGCTGGCTCGGCTATGCCGAGCTGACTGAGGCTCAGATCCCCGAGCCCAAGGGTCCTGACTGCAGGCTCTTTGGAACCCATGGCTGGCGGTGTGGAACCTGGAAATGGCTCAACCTCGACTCTATCGTTGCTGGCTGCTTGTCCGCTGGTTCCGCTTGCTCCACTTTCCTCCTTCAAGCTGGAGCCTCTGGTTCGTCCGTTGGCGTTAGCACCGGCCGGTCCGAGGTTTGTGTTCTGAATAGTGTTGGTCAGGGTGGTCGCCGCACTCTGGGCGGCAGAGATCATAGACGACCCGAAAGACGAGAAGAACGACGCGGCAGATGGAGTTGACGGGGCCGGCCCTATCTCCGGAGTTGGGCTGAGAGGGGCCAAAGTCGTGTTCGAAAGTTTGCTAGGGCCGAGATTGCCAGATCCTGACCTGACCCTCCTCTCTGAAATCATGCTCCCAAGCGGAGGTGGGGGCTCTTTGGATTTTCGACCGACAGATGCATTCCCCGCCGAGTCTGCAGTCGGATTGGTTGTTGGGCCCCGGATGGTCGGGAGGGGCGGGATTGTAGGGCTGAAGTGGTCTGTCGGCGTAGGCGGTGTGTTCACAATGACTGGAGTTGCGCTCTCAGCATTAGGTGGTGTGCGCGGCGGGTTCACCGTGTCAATCGTCTGTCCCTTAGACAGTCTCCGGAACCGCTCGGTCGAGGCGTTCTTCTTAGGTGCTTCGGCTGGCTCGGCCGGGCGGCTGGTGGCTGCTGCTTCCGAGGCGTTGCCTTGTCCCGGGACACGGGCAGCTGGAGCAGCTGGAGGTTCGGACTGCGCAGGTGAGGCCTTCCGCTCCGATGTAGAATTGACCGAGTCTGTCGAGCCTTTCTTAGATCGAAACACTTCTCTAAAGCGGCCGACTGGGGACGGCGCTCGGGCGGAAGCGTTGCTCTGCGGGAGGGCGAGTCCGGTCTTGCTTTGGCTGAGAGACGGAATGGAGTCTTCGGAGGTGGTCCGTTTTGCGGGGAAGGTCGTGGATCGAGGCGTTATTGCCAGCGCAGAATCTTGCGAGTCGCGCAGGTGCTCTTCTTGAATCAAAGGCGACGAGGTCGTCAGGCAGCCAATCTGGGAGGGGTGCGCTGAGGCTATGACGGTGGGTCGTCCTGGTGCTGACAGGCTAAGTTGGCAGGAAAACAAGGTCGCAAGTCAGCTGCCTGAAGTCGTAGTCCGAGCGAAATAAATGAACGCTAGGAGGAGTGAAGGATGCGCCGCCACGACGCTTGCATGCAGGTGACAGTAAGATGGCAAGAGAACCAGCTCGAGCATCAATTGACGCTGGTCGACCGCCCCTTGACTCTTGAGCGAAAATAAAGAGAAGGGGGAGTTCGTTCTCGTTCCCAATGGACCGGGACGAGGCAAAGCCCGAGGCCCGAAGCAGCTCAGGGCTGTGAGGAGGATGGCCACGAGTCAGCCAACTAACTGAGCTGTGGCCAATCCAACCATCAATCCCCTCTGCTCGTTGGCGGAGCTCTTTTGGCGTTCGGGGTTAGGCTGGTGGGTGAGCTCCAGGCCCTCCAGCTAGCACACAGCCGGAAAACAGGCGGGCCAACAGCGCACTGTAGGGCCAAGACGCCAACCATGCAGACTGCAGAAGTCAAGAGAAACAGTCTGAGACCAACCACAACCTCGACCACCACCACCAAAGTCCGTGTCGGGTCCCTTCAGAGGGCCAACATATGCACTCAGTTGAGCGAACAGGCCATTGTACTTCCATATTCCATATAGGGCGGTCGCACAGTGGCGGCGCCATACGGCACGATGGCGCACCGCACGCAGAGGCTCCTGGGCTGCTGAGGGGCTGCTGGTGACACCTACAGGCCACAGGGCGCCGCGCCTCTATAATCCCCGTATGGCACATAAAACAATACGGCGGAGAAACAAAAGTAGACCAAAAGGTAGATAAAACGAGAGAGGGCTGGACTCACGATTCATCCGTCTCCGATTCGATCGAAATAAGACTGGGCTCGTCTTCATCGCCCATCGGGAGCGACCTGTTGGTCGAGTCGCTCTCGTTGGTCGCAAGGCTGGCGGCCGGACTCCGTCCACGGCGGCCTTGTTCGTCGCTGCTTGCATCGCTCTGCTGCTTCTTACGCCTCCTCTTAGAAGTAATCGATTTGCTGAGCAGCTTACCGAGGCCGCCGTTATTCGATTCCATGGCGGAGAGATTAGACCAATGTTCCACCACAAGAACTCAGCGGTGGCTGGCAGGAGTCGAGATCAGGATCGGGTCGAATAAAGTTTCGATGATAAAAAGGTCGAGACCGATTATTGTGAGAAAGGGATGCCCCTCGTTCCCGTCGGCTTTTGCATCCGAGATCAGAAGATCGACCGTCGGCGAAGGCCAGGTCAGGGCCGCCCTCCAGCTCCAGGATTCAGGGGGGAGTATTCTGTAAGGCAGGCACCGTTGATGGGATCTGGAGTCGTGACCTCAGCACTGCGCTTCCCCGCCGTCCATGAAGGATGATGCCGTTCAGTATGTTTCGGCGTTTTCAAAACGGACGGCTTCTACGAGTATTGATTATGTGTTTTGGTTCTGTCTTTTGTTCTGTCTCAAAACGCGAAATGATAAAGGTCTGCCGGCGGTTTTGAAAACCGCAAACCAACCCCTCGAAACAGCAACCACGACAAGCGATTGCATCGGTGCTCTTTCTTGGTCCATCCATTCACGTCATCGAACCTCAATCGTGGGAGCCTGTGGTCGGCGACGCACTAGTCCCAGTTAAGCTAAGGTGCTCAAGCCCCGCCCATCGACGGAGCCAATGATATGTCGCCACTGGCCTTAGAATGTGGCTGGTAATGCCGTGATCCCGAGCTCACCCACCACATCGACCACAATGTGCCTGATAAGATACTCCGCACTGGAGCCAGGCAGCGGATGCGGAGATCAATGATGGTTGAGTGTCGCCACTGCGGGACAACGAGCAATCGATGTGATTTAACTTGAAGGAAAGGCAAACAACTGCAGCTTCTTGTCACTGCAGACTGTGATAGTTCGATGCGCTGATGCAGAAGCAACGCTTTGGGGAAAGAAAATGGATTCCGCACCGCTAATCAAGGTAAGAAACTACTCCTGCTCCCGATTGCTCAATGGTGATATGAGAGGAAATGGCTGACAAGATACATCATTTGGACAAGGCGCACGACCACGCGAGAGCCGCTGCCCTAGCGGACTCGACTGTTGCCATCAACGAGCATGCCCTTGCGGCCGGCGAATTCTCCAATGCCGCAAAATCTACCACGAGCACGGAAGCCCTAAGAACCCTAAAGCTGCTCGAGCAGCATCACCGGAGGCTTTCCGAGCTGTTGAAGTTTCCTCTGGATCATCGCTCCGCAGGCTCGGGACACCACGACAATGCGACTCAAGAACGCGACGCGGTCGAAAAGCGAGCGCCGTCGGCCGGAGCCGGTGCCGAGGGCCCATCGAGGTCCGACGGAGGAGCTGGCGCCGCCGATGTCACGAGGGGCCCGGCCCAAACGGGGTCGACGTCGCCCCCTCAGCAGCAACGCAGATATCCGCCCTCGCGGGAGCTGTCGTCCTCTATTGCCAGTAACCTAGCATCTGCGCGGGGAATCCGATCCAAGTACCGGAGCCAGCCCTTGGCTCCCAGCGTGTCGAACGACCAAGCGCCGGGGAGCCTCGATGGGCCTGGCCCCAAAGACGGGTCTCGCTCCAAGATGCAAAGCATGCTTGACCAGAAGGGCAAGCCCAGCTGGGTGCCGCCATCTCATCCCGCTCAGCTGCCGGAGCACAAGGAGATCGTGGAGCAGAAGACCGAACGCTCGGATGGCGCCGCGACAAGCGCCAGCGACGAGGGCTACTCTAGGTTCTACAACACATTCGGGAGCCTGATCAACCGCCTCTCAGCCCCGTTAGCCTTCGCGGGACTGCCATTGATTGCAGAGGAGCCCACCGCCTCCCCGCAGCCCGTGGTTGCTTCCCCCGAGCCGTCCGCGTCGCGGAAGCAGCAGCATCCACAGCAGCACCCTCGCGGATCTGGTACTCCGGCGTCCTCCGCTAAATCCCAGGTCCACAGCCCGGACCCAGATCTCTCCAAGATCTATTCCAAGGCGACGCTGCGTGCCATCGGACCTCTCGCGGGCGGGCACGGCGCTAACGACTCGTTCTACTTCGTCCCGACGACTGGAGGCACTGTCTCGTACGCAAACATTCTTAGCTTCGCCCAGAAGGAGAAGCGGCGCAACGCGGCCTCTACATCGTTCAACCACGGCGAAGATGGCCCGGGCGGAGCGGGGGTTGGCGCGGGCGAAGGCGACATGCTTATCGACGACGTGGCCGACGACGATGACTTCGTCGACGCGCGCGAGTCGCAACACTCGCTGTCGCCCGGCGTCAAGAGGCGCGTCGGCAAGACGCAGACGTCCAAGGACCTCCAGAACGCGGTCGAGGAGCTCTACCTGGAGAACAAGGGCCTCAAGGACATGGTAGACAAGCTCAGCAAGCGACTGCACGCCTTCGAAGCGAACGCGCAGAATTCGCATCTGGCGTTGCAGTCGAGCATGCGCTTCATGCGGCCCGGTTCGCCCCTGTCCCTTAGTGGGAGCGGCGGGAAGAGAGAGGTCGGCGGCGGTGGCGGGAGCGGCGGTGGCGGCGGCGACGCCGAGACTTTGAGGAAGATGAATAGGGAGCTGGAAGACGAGCTCACCCGAACGCGAGGGCGAATGGATTCGCTCGAGAAGGAATGCGGTCGGTTGAATAAGACGCTCATCATGTATCGGGACCGATGGGAGAAGCTCAAAGCTGGAGCCAAAGCCCGGCGCGAGGCTCAGGGGTCAGGGGCCGAGAACGGCGGCGAAGCAGCTGGGTCTTCTTGAGAACCTCATTGGGTGGGTGTAGGCGATATGACGAGACGCTGTTTGGGGCAAGCCAGAAACCGCTCGGCTCACCAAAGCGTCAGTTCAGACTGATATGATAGGCAACATCGATGTAATTTTTCGTGTCCCTGAAATTCCAGAATTGAGGGGATTCTTTTCCACAAATCCACACTTCTTTCTCAAAGTCCTCAAAGCTCCTCATCGACAGCAGCGTCGGTGCTGTTTCCATTGCCTGCATGCAAACCGGCCCTTTCCAGTTCCAACTCCACCGACCGGCGTGTCAGCATCCCTTCTCCCCGTAGCAGCCCCGGCATCTCCTCCCTGCGCCGTCTTGCCCAGCCTTCCAAACTCCTCATGCTCACGACTAAGAAGCCCAGCTCTTCCCGGTCCACATCGAACACCTCCCACCACTCGCACTCGGGCATCTTGGCGCCGACGTCGCGGGCGGCATTGTACACGGCCGCGACGGCCAGCGCGTTGGGCTGGTGGGTCAGATACATCAGCTGCGGGGAGAGCAGCGCCGTGTTCAAGTACTCGACCGCGCGCCGCGAGGTCCCTTCCCTGCTCGGCGCGCCCATGAACTCGAGCGCCTGGAGGTACGTGATGGCCAGGGGGTGGGGCAGCGCGACGTGCGTGTCGAACGAGAGGGCGTAGAGGACGCGCGCCTCGAGGCCCGTGAGGCGCTGGAGGAAGTTGTGGAAGTCCGACTCGGTGAGGTAATGGTCTGCCGGGTTGTTGGTTGGCGGAGGCGTGGGGGCACCGGGGGCGCCCTTGTGGCGGAACAGCGGCGAGGAAGGGGAGAGGAGATAGCTGTATACAGTCGTGACGTCCTTGGGGGATCGGGGGATGGCGCCGAGTTTGGCCACGAGATAGATGCAGGCAGCAGAGACGTCCTGAACCTGGTCTCAGCATACTGTACCGCGCCAGAGCATGCAGACGACAGTTTCTTCGGTTTGAAAGCACTTACGCTGAATTCATGCAGCATCACCGAGTCCACCAGCCAGTACCTCGCCAGAACAACATTCGCCTGGGCGGTGATAGACTGGGGGAGCTGCAGTAGCAACCCAGCCGCCTGTGTAAGGCATTGCGTCGCAAAAAAAATGGTATCCTGTATATCGATGGGCAAGGAGCTAAAAGAGCTTCGGCGGTACAGCTGCTCGGCTGTCGCCAACGGGTTCGTCATGTGGGCCATCGCGAGGGCTTGCGTATCGTGTCGTGTGAGAGTGGGAGCATCAATTTGATGAGCTTGGAGCCCAAGGCTGTAATTTTCCGATTCTAGTGCGAACCAAGCTTGAACAGTGGGCCAATCACAGCCCAGCCCCCGCTGTGGACTCACCCCACAATCGTTCAGCTCAACGTTGGTGACGCGGGGTCAACTGGAGGGAGCTTCAAAGCGCTGCAGCCTTGGGAAACTTCTTGATCATTAACCTCCTTTCACATCCACTGTCACGGATTATCAGCCCGATACCGATAAATTTGCGAAGACTTGACCTCGGCTTTCCTAGCTAATCCGCTACCACTCGATACTGCATCCTTCCTTTTTTTAGCGGCTTCAGTTTCTACCCAATCTCAAGTCGCTCGCTTGCCTTCACAGACATCCATCCACCACAGCCTTAGCCGTCATGGCGTCGTCAAGCGGAGAGAATCCGGTACTCTCCGTCCAAAAGTCCGATTCAGACCTTCACGTCATTCTCCATCCCCTCGTCATTCTCAGCATCTCGGACTATGTCACCAGGCACACTCTAAGGCAGCAGTCGTGTCCCCTCGTGGGTGGCATCCTCGGTCAGCAGAATGGGCGCGAGATCACCATGGAGCACGCGTTCGATGTTAAGGCCGAGTGGCAAGAAGACGGTTCTATGATGCTCGACCAGGATTGGTTCACGGTTCGACTTGACCAAAGTATGTTCGCCTCGCTCCCCTAGAAGCCCCCGCCCGCCTGATGCTGACCCAGCCGGGCCTTTCACGCTGGAGGAGGCAGCATAACTAACGCGGCATTCTTCCCTGGTGTACAGTGAAAACCGTCCATAAGGACCGAAACCTCGATCTAGTGGGATGGTACACACTGCTGCCACATACCGGCCCAACCCCACACATTCTCAATCTGCACTCCCAAATCCTCGCCTTCAACGAATCCGCCGCTCTGTTGGGATTCCATCCCGAAGAAGTCGCCACATCCGCGGGAGGGAGATTCCCCTTGACCATCTACGAGACCATCTACGAGTCGGACGAGACAAAGCGTGATGGCGGAGGCGGCAGCAACAGCGTTGAGGCGAAGAAGTCGGAGAGCGAAGACAAGGAGATGAAAGACGGCGAGGGCGCGGGCCTGCAGCAGCGCTTCCGCGAACTCCCCTACTCGGTCGAGACGGACGAGTCCGAGATGATCAGCGTGCACTTTGTGGCCAGTGCCGGCAACGCTACCGCCGCGGGCGAGCAGCAGAAGCTGAAAGCAAAGGGAAAGCCGGTCGCCGCCGCCGTCAAGGGCGACGCCAAGGGCAAGCGTCGCGCCGTGGCCAAGAGCATCAGCGACCTGACTCAGCTGGACACGACCGTGCTCTCGCGCGAGGACGAGGAGCTGGTGGCCAGCCTGACCACCAAGGCCAACGCCATCCGCATGATGCACTCGCGCATCCGGCTCATCATCAAGTATCTGGAGAGCCTGCCGCCGTCGTACCTCGCCAACACCCCAGAAGAGAGGTCAACATCTGAAGAAGCTGCCGCCGATGGCTCGGCACAGTACACCACGCCCTCCCCAACAATCCTCCGCTCTATCCAGGCCCTAGTCAACCGCATTCCCTTGCTGGTCCCCTCCTCGGCCGACGCATTTGAAGAGGAGATGCTCAGCGAGGCCAACGACGTCAACCTCATCTCCCTTCTGAACGAGGTCATGCAAAGCGCGAACGAGCTCCGCGACCTCGGGAAGAAGTACTACGTCGTGGATCAGGCGAAGGCAAAGGGTCGGGGCGACGCTACCCCCGTCGGCCTCTCTGGTCTCGCTGGCGGCCAATCCTCGTTCAGCAGCATCAACGCCGGTGATCTCCTAGTCTAGGCGAAGGCTCTCCCCGCGAAGTTGACGAGAATCTGTTCGTTGAAAGGAACAGACAAATAAAGGGACATATAGTCCCTCGAATTTTGCACTGTATTTATGATGGTTAAGCGAACGCGATGCTTTTTTTTTTTTTTCATTTTCCTTCTTCCAAGCTCTAGGTTGTTGTTTTCATTCGAGCGAGGATGGCAGCATGCAACAATAGAATAAGGGAAGGGCACTTCTCCACAGGTATTAAACTTCTTGGGCATCGGCACCTAGACTCGGTAGAACTCGAGAGGTCCTATTTACCTCTCAGCGTCGCCGGTGCAACAGGCCTGACGATACCATCGTGGGCAATTTTTCTACTGGGGGTATGTACGACGAGGGCCCACGGCCAGGGAGGCCGACTGAGACGAGCAGTCTGCAAAATAAAGTGATGAGTTTCAAAGAAATTACCTATCTACCTCTCTACTATACGCTACCAAGCAAAATACCCAAAGGTTCCATCGGGTTGTCTCAACCCGGCTAGCAAAAAGAATGAAGAATGGAAAGATGTGAGAACATAAGAAATAAAGAGAGAAAAGAAACGTGAGACTCTTTCAAGTAGATCGAAAGCAAGAGGGAGGGAAACGTAAGGAAACAAAAGGAGCTGAGGCAAGACGGTTAAATAAAAAGGAAGCATCGATCGCTAAGAGAGAAATCGAAAGGAGAAAGCCCACGAAAAAACGACTCGCTTGCAAAAACAAAAGCACAGTTCTTGTCGCTCTGGCTTAAGCCTATAAAACAGTCTATCATCGTGGTCTTCATCGCATCATCATCCTATTACGCAGAGGGAGGTACTTAGGAAGAGGAAAGGTCGAGGTGGAAATGGTTAGAAAAAAGATGACGGCGTGGGAGAAAGTGGAGAGTTAGGAAGGGGTTGAAAATAGTTGAAGAGGAAAAATGATATGTGAAAGGAAAGGAGTAAGGGAAAAGAAAGAAAGAGATGAATGTAAGAGCGGAGCAAGTTGAGTGAGTGAAAGAGGAGAGTGAAGTAGCAGAGAGAAGAAGGCAGGCGACGGGAAGAAGGCTGTAAGGGGAAAGGTGGGTAGTGAGTGAGTGGGTAGTCTTAAGCCTCAATGACGACCTTGAGCACCAGGTTGCCCTCGTCATCAGCAGTCCGGCCGGCGAGCTCAAACGCGTCCTTCGCGTTGGCCAACCCCCGGAATCTGTGAGTGACCATGTCGTCGAGGCGCGGCAGCACGAACCCGCCTCTCGCTGCTCCTTTGGAACCCACTGCACCCACCGCTCCAACCCCAGCTCCAGCCCCAGTCTCAGAACCAGATCCAGATCCAGCCGCGGCGGCACGTAGCATGCGAATGCCAGTGGGGTAAGTATTCGCATACCGGAAGATGCCCAAGATATCGATCTCGCGCAAGTGCGCAACCGACACCGGCAGCGTCTGGATCGGCGTGCCCATGCCGACCATGATCAGCTTCCCGCCCGGCCTGGTGGCGTACAGCCCCGTGTGCATGCAGACCTCCTTCCCCGTGCACTCGAACGTGACGTCTACCCCCTCGTCCTCGTCCTCGTAGGCCAGGCTCGGGGGCGGCTTCGTGAGCGACAGGATCTCGGCCGCCAGGTTCTTGGCCTTCTCGAGCTGGCCCGCGATGGAGAAGAGCGAGCAGTTGTCCGGCGTGAGCACGCCCGAGGAGGACACGGCGCCGGCGGGCGTAGACGCGCCGGAGCTGGTGGCGGAGGACGAGCCCGTCGAGGACGGGGGGCCGGTGCTGCCGTCGATGATACTGCTACTACTACTACTACTAGCACTGGTACTGCTACCAGTGGGGCTGGCGCTGCCGGTGTTGGAGGGCACGACGTAGCCGTGCGTGGCGAAGCCGCGGGCTAGTGCGTAGCGCACCCGCCCGGCGTCGACGTCGGTGATGGTGACCTCGGTGCAGCCGGATTGCTGGGCCATGGCGGCGGTCAGGAGGCCGACCGTCCCGGCGCCGATGACTAGCGCGGTCGAGCCCGGTTCGGGCTTGGCGCGGTTTACGGCGTGGATCGCCACAGACAGGGGCTCCAGGAGGGCGGCGGCGTCGAAGGAGACGTTGTCAGGGAGTCTGAGTGGGTACAGCAGGATGCCACATATATCAGCATGACGTTATGTTTGTTGATGCAGTAGGTAGGTGGGGAATTCGAAGGGAGAGATCGCAGTCACTTACTTGTGGCACCACAAGGCAGGGTGGTTGATCCTCTCCTGAAGCGTGCCCTGGAAGTGCGGGTAGCTCTTGGCGCTACTCCTGAACCGCATCTTTTTGCAGAGGTTGTACCGGCCGGCCCTGCAGATGCCACAGAAGCCGCACGGGACACCAACCTCGAGCGCGACCCGATCGCCGATGGCGAAGCCGCCGGTGGCCAGGGGCCCGACGGCTACGACGACGCCGGACGACTCGTGGCCAAGCGACAACGGCATGCAGGCGCAGAGGTCGCCATTGGCGAACTTCTTGTAGTACGACACGTCCGAGCCACAGATGCCCGTGGACCTCAGCTCGATCTGGAGCTCGCCGATGCCCGGCTCTTCGATTGTTCTTTGCTCCTATGAGCACAGCATGAGCCACAAGCTTCCCCCTGTTCCGTTCCGTGACCGGAAGGGAAAAGGGGAAGAAGGCGGCATATTGGTTAGCAGAGTGAACATTTATTGAATCATGTGCTAGCCTTCCTCATTCTAAGGCTTAAGGTAGGTGGCGTGCGTATGTGTGTATCTGTGTGCATGTGTACTTGTGCTCATGCGAAAGGGACGCATAGCAAGATGGCGAGGCAGACAGAAAGGCCGCAAACCGATGCAAGGAAACAAATTCTCCGAAGGCTCGGGCCGAGATGAAGCGAAGGGGGCACAGAGAAGTGCATGCAAGCGAAGGAGAAGCGAGAGAGAAGCGACGGCAAAGGCAGGGCCAGGTCTTACACCATCCCGTTCACCCACATCTCGTCTGCCAAAAATAAAGTTGTGAAATATGATAGAAAGGGCGCAGAGAAATAAAAACGCGCAAGATAAGTGAGGCTGTGGATGGATCTCTGGGGACTTTTTGTGTAACCATGTTGGAACCTCGGTCGCCAAACAAGAAGTGGGTGGGAGAGTAGAGAGGTTCTCATGGAGTTGCCTCTCTAGGCTGAAAGGTTGTGCGGGATGTACGCGGCCTATTCGGGACGGACTTGCAGGAGAAATGGGGGTACTCACGATGCGCAAGTCGTATGGCCCATGTAAGACGCTTGCCGTAACAGTGGAAGCAGCCTTCTTCACATGCACGGGTACCTGCATGCTAGGCAGCGTGTCGACCATCGCGGCCGGAGCCATCGTGACTCTCGAAGAGCGTGGGATGAGGAGCGTGGGGATGTGGGATGTAAGATGCCGAATGTGGGATGTGGCTTGCCCGCCGCGTGGGTGGTCGGGGTTTGGAAAGGGAGTCTTTCGTCTATTTCTTCCGAAAGAACTCGGCCGTGGACGGGATCTCGTGGGGTTTAGCGAGGCCAGGTTCGACTGCTACCGCTCTCGGGAGGGATTGTTCGCGCCTGGGCCGTTGTTCTCCTGAAGCGTGGGGAGAGATCCGTTGAGGCTCGTTTGCGAGCGTTCTAGTCAGGGGCCTAGCTGTCCCTGCCACCACTTCTTTCTGTGATGGTCTAGTGGCAATGGCTGTGCCAAGCTTCGCTTCTTGCGCTAACAGGCGTGGGATGTGTCTGCACAGCGCAATATAAGGGGAAAGCGCGGGGGAAGCCACGCGCAGGAAGAGCAAAAGGGGGGGCGGCCTGGGTTGAGATGTGGGCTGAGCAGGAGAGACGACACTCAGACGACAGCTCTAGTTGCGAATGAGGGGGGTCTTTATCAGGTCTTGACAAAGAGAAACACGGGATAGTTGTGAGGAAATGACAGAGGTGCCATGGGAGATGGTATGGAAGGACCCCCACTCTTATGGGGAGAGGATTCGAGAGCGAGGGAGTATCATTGTGACGGCTGCCGAGATGATGTGCGTGAATCATCTTCGTTCGAACGGGGGGATGAAGACTGTCCGGTATGGCAAGGGATAGCAGGGGATGGGCATGGGAAGATGGGCAGGAGCAAGGGGGGCGAGGACAGCCGCCTTAGCCCACCAAGAAGGTCGAGGCAGATCGGGCGGAGGAGAAGCAGGAGAGCGGAGCTGTGGGCTGGGGAGCATCGAAACTTTAGATTTTGCCCAAGCAGACCAGTCATGAACCGACGACTTATCTGTGCTCGGGAAAAGGAGCGACTCTGTACAGGAAAATAGTCATAATAATGAGAGGGCGAGAGAGCTTGAGCCCCATAATCTCGGGAAGTGCATGCACCAAGCTGGCTGGCTGGCCACTTCCCTAAGGCCAATCCTCGGCACGGTAAAGAAGGCTAGTCCATCCATGTCTTACGCTTGAGACGTCGACCACGGTAGAATGAAGCACATGGCGGGGGCTCGAAAGCTGTGTGGCGCTCGCCATTTCTGCTTCCCTGTCCTCACAAGCACGGCTGCTGCGCGGAGAGAGGGTGTGTGCGTGCAGTTTGCGGTTGAAGTTGCGCCACTAGCCGGGAGGTAGGGACGACAGGGGGTAGGGAGGTAAAGAATGTAAAAGGAGGTGTGTCTGGGGCTGCATGCACATCCGAACGCACATGTCTGCATGGTGCCCCCCTTCCACCCTCACTTTTCATCCTATCTGCCTGCTACCCTACTCAAGGTAGATATACCTAGTCCTGCTGCATACTAGTGATGGCCCATAAATAGAGGGTTGCTCCTGTCCCGCATCTATGCATCCGACAATGCTCACTCACACAAACCCTCACTGTACACCCCCGGAGGTTGTTGGGACAGGATAGGATGTGAGGGACTTGCCAACGCATTCAGTGGTGACATGTGTGTGCACGGGCTATCTGTCCAAGTTGTTTTCCATCGTGCCACCCTGGCTCTTAGAAGACAAGCCGTTGCAGGCTGGCTCCCTGAGAAAGGATCTCTTATCAGCCTTGTGCCGCCTCGACTATGGTGGACTTTTGGAGGTAAGACGGCAGGGGAGAAGAACCGGGAGTAGAAAAGCTGCTAAGCTTTGTGGGAGCTTGGGAAGCTTAAAGAGAAGCGTAAAGTCTCATGTCCGTACTTCATCCCTCTATATCTCCAGGTCTCCATATGTCTCCAAGCTAGCAGACCGCCGAACCTCCAGGCTTCCATGTCCATGTCTGCGCTTGCAGGAGCAGTCCCAATATCAACCCCTAGGCCAGCAGGGTACAGACACGCTCTGATATAGTTGTACGAACCGCCCGAGGCAAACTTGTAGGGATATGCAGGTTGGTAACGAGACATGCATGAGCAGAGATAGGGCATGGGAGGAGATAGGCAAAGAACGTCCGGTGCAGATGGTACCGTTCGAGAGGGAATGCATGTCTGATCATTGACTGGATTGAATCCTGGACAGGAGGGTGCTGGTCGGGATTCGAGTCAGGGTGTTGGACGTGCCGCTAACACGATACTGCCATAGTGTGCTCGGGGATAGCACATTTGTCTTACCAGTCCATGACGGAGATTCTCTCGAACTCGAGTGGATGGAAGGGAAGACGAACAAGAGAAGGGGTGCAAGGGAGTGGATGCGCAAAGGAGCGAAGCGGATACAGATGGATACAGATGAACGGGTGGGCAGGTGTGAGTGGACTCGTTCTGAAAAGCGAAAACCGTTGGGGTGAAGTGCCAGCCATAACAGCTCAAACGAAGGAGGGACGGGATAGGGCATGACTGGGGGGAAACCCCCCCTTCCCAAGCTCCCCCACGGTACAGAAGGCACAGAACAGACAAGGCAGTCTAGAGAGGTAGGGCCAATGTTATCGACAAGTCGGTGAATCGTCTGAGAGTGGCGGCTAAGATCCAATCTAGGCTTAAAAACTCAAAAGAGTGTCGTTAATGCTCTCTCGGCTGTAGTCCTACGGCTGTGCTGTTTGAAGCAAGCAGCCTCTTCCGGCCAAACCAAGCGAACTCGAATTTCGAGGGGATCCGAGTTTTTGAACTGGACTTGACCGGTTGGCCCCGGTTGGCCGATGTTGGGTGTCGTCATCAGGGAGCAAGACGAGTGGCCGGGTTCGACACCAAGCGGCGAAATGATATGAGCGGACCACATTTCATCGAGGGTTCTGACAGCACTCTCAGTCGTATAACAGCGAGGGGGGGGGGG